>JAADVL010000839.1:0-13957 GCA_023334995.1 Pythium sukuiense | reverse complement strand
GGTTTGGATACGACAGTAATGAAAACATCGTGGAGTCGTTTCCAATGTGAATGTTTGGTTTGCTTGGTGGCCTCGTTGTTGGCTAGACGGGCGGCGAAGAGGCCTGAAAGAGATGTGGACACGAGATGGCAATGGGGAACATGACGAGAGCACCTACTATCACGACAGACCCAAGACCGCGAGCGAAATCAAGTGGGAATGTCTTCCGTTCACAGTCACTTGAAAATCTGCGGAGAGAAGTCCGTTATGAATAATAGCACCAAGATGTAGCCATGTTTAACTCTGAACCGGCTTACCTTGCGGTCTGTCACAGATCGCACAGACTCTGTGACTCGGCTGAGGTTGCACCTGTCGGGTAGAAGTTCTGCAGGAGCGCGTCCGCTGCTTGATCTACCGTTGGAGGCGGCAGAGCAAAGAGCCGACGTGCGTTAAAACGGACGGTGGTCGGGCCAGCAGCGCTGGCAGGTTGGATTGGGCGGGTCCTTGTTGAAGACGTGGAACCGGAAGCAGCGCTTTGGTCGAGCGGTCAACTTCGTACAGTATGTACTCTTGGGCTTCCATCTCACGCAAGATGCGAAGCAACAGGACGTACACGACGCCTGGTATCGTAGCCCAGTGGACGACTTTGCGGCGAAGCTGAGGCCAGCCCCGAGTGACTCCGATCTCGATTTTGAGAGTGCTGAACTCGCCCAGGATTCGAACTCTGGTGGACAAGGCTGCGGTTTGGGCCGAAGCTCAGATCGGGCTCTTCCAAGTCGCCGAGGCTGCTGACGTACGAAGGACCGTGTGGTACGAGATGCTGGGGTGGCACTGCCATCGTGAACGCACCAGCCATTGATCCGTGAAGGGCACCAGGCAACTCAACGACGTAGAGGGGGCCACGCCGCACCGACTCGTGTTGATCCGTTGATGGATTCTCTTGGATGGGTCGCCACTCCATGGCACGCGCCCTGAGAGAATCTGGCTCGGACAGCACGTACTGGCGCCACTCGTCCTCCCTAATCTCGCAGAGGAGGATGTCTTCATCGGTGCCACTTTCAAGCGCCGCGCGGACACCAGAAACGTCGAGCCGACGGATCGCACGCTTGATCTTCGCCATCGCATTCACTGCGATTGATGCAACTGGACAGTGTGTGTGGCCATGCCATTTTGTGTAATGAGACGGGGTCGATACCTTTTCTCAGAGCCTGGCAAAGATGATTAACCGTGCTCTTCGTCGACTCGACTGGACTGATGCCCAAGCGGTTCTCGAGGCTGGCGCTGGTGAGGGTGTCTTTGTTTGCGAGGCAAATGAGGAAGAGTGGCGCGCGTACGTGGCGTCCGCGTCGCAAGCTCTCAGGTCTCGCGCCATGCAGTGGCGACCAGCTGAGGAACCTGTGGCTAGGCCTGCCGACCTGCGGCAAGGTCACGTTTTCATTGTCGAGCCACCGCGCGGTCGGCATGAGGGACTGGTATACCGTTTGGGCTTGGTGATTGCCGACGCGGCTGTCACAGCCGATGAGCACTTGGCAGGGTACAGTGGGACGTGTACAGAAGACGACTTCCACGAACCTGATCTCTGCTACCGTCCCGATGATCGAATCGGCGCCGTGAAGCCACACCACTTGCGTTGGAATGAGTTCCATACCCTCAAAGTCGAGATCAGTATCTCTCGGGACTGGAATCTCCTCGAGCGCAAAGCCAAACACTGGAGCACGGTCGGTGGTGTCGAGTACATACTGCTAGTCCACGTTTCGCCAGGGTTGCAGGTCGGAGAGTACACGCTGGACGAAGTCAGTCGTTCGACGGCGATGAATCCAACTTTGCTAGGAGTTGGTCAGCGAAGGGCCTCGATCCAACGCCCACCAGAAGCGACCACAATTCAGTTGAGCGCACGTCGGCTCTTGGCGCTTCCAGACGCTGTCGAGATGCCAAGCGGCTTCTGCGGAGGCCAACCAACCATGGAAATCAACCTCAGTGCTGTAGTGGAGCGAGCGATCGCGAGAGCATCATACTGAAGACACCACCATCGAGAAACTGCGGACTGCTGCAGCTAAGAGGCTCGAGCAAGCACAACCAAAAAAGCTATTTCGAAGTTATAGGCAAGGAAAATCAACATACTCACAAATCCAACCTGAACCAAGCCACGAACGAACGTACATGCGACACCGCGCGCTGACGAGGAAGCATGACTTGTGGGGGCTTGGCTTACTCCTTGTTGAAGGAGGCGATGGCGCGGCGGCAGCGGAAGAGGAAGTACATGACGGAGAGCACGACGAGGACGAGGATCACACCGAACACCACGAAGCCGTACGGCGATGGGATGAAGTCGAGCATGGTCACGAAGGTGTTGATGAGCGGACCTGCGAAGATGATCAGCGCGATGAGCAGCGTGCAGAGCAGGCCGGACGTGAACGCGCGGTAGTACTTGGGGCCCATCATGGCCTCCATCACGTACAACGGGTTCCACATGGCCGACAGGTGCAGACGGTCGGCAGGCTCGGCCAGCACGGGGAAGTTGTTGGGCTCACTGCGGCCCAGACCAGCGGCACGCATGCTGGCAACTGCGACTGGCAGGATCTCAATGGACACGAGCAGCTCGCCCGCACGCACTCGGTCGCCGGTCTTCGGGTCGCGCGACGTGAACGTGAGCCAGCTCGAGTCCTCTGGGTCGTCGCCCATGCCCAGACGCTCCTTGATGGACTTGACCAGCGACTCAGCCGTCTCCTTGTGCTTCTCGGACTTCGGACGCGCGTTGCGCGCCACGACGTGGGCCGAAGGTGGCAGTGGCACTTCGTTCGTCTGGTACGATGGCGAGCGAGGACGCGCAGGGCCTGATTGCGACTGGGACTGGATCGTGATGGCCGTGGCCGACTGCTCCTGGTGGTCGCCGCTGCTGCTGTTCGGGCCATCTGCAAGCAGTGGTCTCTTCAGGTCACTCATCACGTCGATGGCAACGGATGGGTTCGTACCTTGGTCGGTGCCACGCGTGCTTGGCGACGAGGGCTTCGGTGGTTTGTAGTTGCCACTCGAGACCTCGGCGACGGTCGGGTTGCTTGAGTCTGGGCCCATGCTCGAGCCCGTGCGCATGCGCACCTCCTTCTTTTTGGCGAACACGTTGACCGTCGAGTTGGACTTGTACGCCTGCTTCAGGAACATGCTCAGGTCCACCACGCTGTCGGCAAGACAGTCGTCGTACAGCACGTCCTTGTCCCACAGCTGGAGGTGCAGGTAGCCCTTGTCGGCTTCGTTGTCTTCCTCGATAGGCAACTCGACGTCAAACTTCATACGCCAGTTGAACGACGCCTTGCCGTCACGCGCACGCCAGTGCGTGTCCGTGAGCTGCGCTCGGTCGTCGCGGTTCTGGAGCCAGCTCTTCACAAACAGATCGCTGAGGTCCGTGAAATCGCCCGGCGTGACGTTGCGTGCGCGGTAAACGATCACGCGCACTTCGAACTTGCGCACGGGCGGGAGCGAGATGTCGAGCGGCTTGCACAGCGCCATCTCCGGCTCCGTGAGGATGTCGACCCACAGACGCACGTTGCCCTGCGGCAGCGTGCTGAACGGCGCGAACAGCGGACGCAGCTCCAGCGGCTTGCGCTTCTCGTAGGCGTCCGCAGTGGCTCCGAGCTGCTGCCAGCGCTGGCTAAACCAACGGTCCTCGAGATCAATGACCGTAGCACCGATAAAGTCGTCGCCCAGCACCGACGTACCAACAGCAGTGAGCCCGTTGCTCGTACCACTCGGGATCGTAGGCAGCGCGAAGAAGTCGTAATCGAGCACCTCGACGCGCAGCTCCGACGCTCCAGGCAGCGCGGCCTTGAACTCGTACATCTTGTGGAACTTTGGCGCAAGCGTCGCTGTGCGGTGGCCTTCGCGATCATTAATCAAATGATTGCGCTTGCGGCCGTCGCCCAAACTCAGGCGCAGGTACGGATCCGACTTGTTGTTCTCGTCCTTGGGTTGGATGTTCATCGCATCCAGCACGTACACACGCACCAGGTACGGCTGCGGTGCGAGGAACTGATCCAGGTTCAGGAGTGGCGGTTCATCCTTGTGCTTCAGCAGACGCACGAGGCCCTTGAACTTGCCCACAGGACGGAAGTCGGGCTCCGAGAGACCGCCAAAGAACTTCTTGCGCACCAGCATATCACCACGGAACAGCGAGAAGGTCTCAAATGGCGGCTTTGCGAGTTCGTCCTCCAGCGGGCCCGTGAGCAGCTTGCGGTTGTGCAAGTACGGCGGCAGGTCGTCGTCGTCGTTCAAGTCGCACGGCTTCAAATGCGCGCTGATCGAAGCAGAGAATGGCGCAACGCCGGCACCAGTGTCGCGCTTGAGACTGCGGACGTGGTGGTGGTGCGCGGATCCCGTCTCGCTTCCGTCCTTGGTTTCTTCGTCATCTGGGTGCGCCGTCGACATCTTGCGTCCGATTCGAGAGGCCGTCTCGGTCTCACTTGACGTTGGGGGCAGCGTTCCTGGGAAGGTCGAGAAGTCGGTTGGTGGTGCGACGTACGGGTTGCCACCGAAGCCGCCGCCAAAGGTCTCAACGAACAGAGGGTTCGGCTCGCCGTTGGACAGCTCCATCTTGGTGCTGAGATCCACCGAGCACGTGCCAAGCAGCGGCTTGTAGAAGCCACCGAGAAGCTGATCGAACACGCTGATCGTCAAGCGTGGCGCGTACAGCGCATCGATTGGGATCTTGACAGGAATCACCACGCGTTCCAAGAAGTTCGGGTTGCGGCCGCTCGGCTTAGACGACGGGTTCGTGAATCGCACGCCGCTGCGGTTGGCTTCACCAAGCTCGAACTTGACAAACGGTGAGTTCATGGGCATGAAGCCCACGGGTTGGAGGCCACGGCAGCCCAGCGCCGTGATCTCGAGGAACCGGTCTTCCATCGGTGGACGGATACTCTCTGGCGGGTCGATGATGATGCCGGGCGTCTCCTTGCGGATCAGCTCGAAGGCAAGCAGCAGCTCACCTTCGGTGTCGCCCTCCTTGATACGCGCGATCGGGTACCAACGCGGACGTGGCGGCGAGTACTCACCACTGGCACGCTGCTTGTTGTAGGTCGACGACGTCAGCAGACGGAAGTCAGTGAGCGAGAACTTGGCGGCACCAACGTAGTCATCCGTGTCCCACTGGTCCCAATCGAAGACCTGCACAGAGACCTTGGGCAGGAACACTGGGTCTTGCGGCAGCTCCACGTCCAGGGCCACAGTCTCGTAGAAGCACGGGTCGCGAGTGGCGAGACGCATGTTCACCTTGCCCTCTGCGCCACCACACGTCACCTTGACGTACGGGTCCAGCGAGCCGTTGGCATCCGCCGCTGGAAGACACTTGGCCTGGAACACGTGCACGAACACGGTGTACTTGGTGTACGAAAGGTTCTTGGCGGCGTGCTCGCGCCACGTCTGGCTCAGCTCCTTGGCCAGCACGCTCGTCTGCGTGGGCTCGAGGCGTAAGTTCATGAGCACGTTGCCCGTGAAGTCATGGTCCTTGAGGTCGTTCATCGCGGGGTCTTCAATGAGACTCACCCACTGCGGCTGCGGGATCTGCTTGAGCTCCTCCGGATACTCGGTGTCGAGCTGCAGGATGTCCTTGGCGCGGAAGCGAGCGTAACAAATGTAACGCGTCTCGTTGAACTGCTGACGCACGAGGTGGATGAACACGTCGGGCGCGGTGTCAATGTCGGCCGGCAACTGGATCTCCGGGATGTCCAAGTACTGGTTCCAGTGGCAAATACCGTTGCGGTTCTCCACACGCGTGCTCTTGATCTCGTGGTGGCCGATCGAGACCTTGATCGACATCTTTGAGTTGCGGCTCCAGCTCGTCTTGCTCACGAACTTGGGGATCTCCGTACCGAAAAACAAGGCTGCACGCAGCACGTACGACTTGGTCAGCGTCTGCGGCAGCGCCGCCGTCAGGTTGCGCGTGTGCGGGCGGTCGTTGACCGACTTGGAGCCGTCTTCGATGCGCATCGACAGCAGCACCTTGCCACGGTACGTACTGGCCATCTTTGGGTTGTCGAACATGAGCTTGCGCGCCGCTGGTTCCGTGCGGTAGCCCGTGGGCGGGCCGTACAAGTTGGTCCAGTGGGGCGTGAACAAGTTCGGGTACTTCTGGATCATGTGGAACACGTACGGGTTGGTGTTGCCCACGAGCTCGTCGGCCGTGAGGTCCCAATCCCAGAGCGACACGCAGATATTGTTGCTCATGGTCGGAAGCAGCACGGGGAACCACAGCTCCTGGTTGAACTCGGTCGTCAAGTTGCCGCTGCCCTTGACCGTTACACGCTTCGTCTCGAGGATGTTCTGGCCGGCGAAGTACACGCGCACGTAGCCGTCGATACCGCCCTGGCGCACGAGGCCCTGGTCCATGTCCGGAAGGTCCTGCGCCTGGTAGATCGTCACGACGAGGTAGCTGAGCGTCTGCGTCACACGCGGCGGGATCAGCACGAGCGAGTTGATGTCCTGGGTGGTCGTCACGGCCGTCACGGGCGCGTCCTCTGGTGGCTTTTCCTCGTGCGGTGGGTGGATCTTGATCTTGTCACCCGGTCCAAGCACGACGATCGACAACAGAAGATAGCCCATGATGCTGTCGCTGTTGGTCTTGCCGTCCCCGACCAGCGCGACCCACTTGCGGTGCACTTCGTGGTCCTTCTGGAAGTACACGTACGGGATGTCGACCACGAAGAAGCCGATCGTATCGCTCGTGAGACGAGCGAGCGTCCTGTTGGACGTCAGCGCCGACGCGCCCGGTCCGTCGGCGTCGAGCACCGTGATCTTGATGCTGCCCTGCTGCACGACGTCCTTGTCCATGCCCTTGTAGTTGAACGCCAGGTATTCGTCAAACACACACGACAACTGCTTCTCCTTGACCATGGTGTGCTGGCGCTGGCCGAGACACTCGACCGAGACCACGGGGTCACACAGTCCGTTCACGTCCATGGGCTTGAGGTCCCGCACTTCGATGATACGGACGAAGATCTGGTAGTCGCCCGACTCGAACTGCACCTTGGACAGCTCGGCGAACATTTGCTGGCGCTCCTCCTGGCGCTTCTTGATGTCCTCAGCCGTCTCGCGATCCACCGACTCCTTCTCGTCTTCGTCCTCATCCGGTACCTCAACGCCCACGTTCGGGTCCGCTCCGTCCACGGCGCCGGTGCTGCCCTGGGAGTTGGGCGCGGTGTTACTGCGGTCCGAGGCCACGCGTGGGTTGCGCGACGACGGCACGATGGTCACGTGGTCCTGCTCGCCCTGCTCCAGGCTGTCCATGGAGCGCTCGATGCGGCGGAACTCGATGGACAGACAGATCTTGCCGAGTCCGTAGTTCATGTTGCGCTCCGGGCTGATGTCGCTCACCGACACGTCGCCGGCGGGCTTCTTGGACTCGAGCGCGAGCCAGATCACGCTCTTGGCGTCCTGGAAGTGGGCGCGCCACTGCTCCAAATCGATGGAACACTGGCCCATGAAATCGTTCTGGAACATGTCGTTGTCCTCCATCACGAGCTCGAGCACCTGGCGCGCGGGCGTCAAGTGGAAGAAGAACCGCTGGCGCCACTTGGGGTGCAGCGACTTCTCCACGACCTTGGTGCGCTGCGCGACGTTCTTGGAGCACGAGATCTTGACCAGCGGGTCGCTCAGCGCGTTCTCGCCCTTTCCGTCGCACGCGATGAGCTCACGAGCCTCGAGGATCGTCACGACGATGTAGTTGGGCGGGCCGGCGGGCGCCTGCTCGCTCACGCCCGACGCCGACGACAGCGTGAGCGACGGCGGCGCGTCGTCCGGGTTCATCGTGCCCGTGCGTGGCGACGCCGTGCTGCTGACGGACGACGAAGCCGCGCGCAGCTTGGGCACGATGACCTCTGTGGGCTCCGTGTGCGTGAGCGACGGCAGCGAGCCGATGGAGGCCGCAGAAGGCACGGGGGCGACGTAGTCGGGCTCGTAGAGCACATCCACAACCAGCTCCGAGAGGTCGGACGGGTCGGCCGCCGACGAGGTCCAACCGACAGCGTCGGACGGCGAGTTCAGGACTAACACGATCTCCTTGCGGGCGTTAGGCTCCAGCGACGCGATTTCGATCGCGGTCTCACCCAGAGCCTGGTCCTGGCCGGCGGCAAAGATCCGCAGCACGACCGACTCGGCCTTGGGCGTGAACGTGGCGGCGTGCTGCCACACAGGATCCGTGGTCTCGGGCTTGGTGTCCGTACGGACGGCGTCCTCTCCGCATCGGATCTCGCAGTCTAATCAGCCATGATGGATAACCACGCGGTTAGTTCAAATGGTCTAAAGGGAGAGGCCGATGAAGGAACGTACAGATATCGGCGGGGGATAGCACGCCGTCGGTGGCGCCACGCAGACCGATATTGCGCGCCTCCACGACGGTGAGCACGAGCCGCGGCGTCGCCATGATCGCTCTCCAGTCAGGACGTTGAGGAGGAGGCTTCGTCCCCTTGGCGATCGAATCCAGAGTGTGATGGAGCCTGGATAGACCCCGCGCCTGCGCTTGCGATCTTCCATCCCCACATCTGGTACAGATTACAGCACCGACGACTTCCATTTTCACCATTTTTTAATTTTTAGAGGTATCATGTCCGAGTTAGGAAGGGCCCTCCTGTCAACTGATTTATACTGATTATCTCAGTGTATGAATTGCTAGTGCTGTGATGGGCGTGAGGGTACAAACACTCGCGTTCAAGTTCTAACTTTCAGCCAATCAAATCGATGAATCATTTTTTGGAACATGTGATTGGCACACTCATCCGAAAAAGAAGAAAAGTCCAGAGGTATCACGAAATGCAGGCTGTACCATATAGTACAGGATTCATAGTACTCAGTTGCAACTTGGGTGGTGGCGAAACCACCGGCGACGCTTCGAGCGATGGATATAAATGGCTTCACTCGGTCTCAGTCAATCAAACGACAGGCGACACTCTGTCACACATCCACACGCAAAACCCAGAGTCCATTCCACCACCAAAAAGCATGAGCCCCATCGCTGCTGCGTACGAGAGCCAAGCCGCTGCTTCGGTCGTGCCACCGATGGCCGTTGACGATGCCGTGCAAAGCCACACCCACCAGCACATGCAGTGCGCAATGGCGCAGAACGAAGAGCGGATACGAGAGGCGCTGGACGAAGCTGACGCTGTGCTGGACACCGATGCGTGGTCATGGCTACGCGAGCTGACGCAGGCGATGCACGACCAGAAGATTGCGATTCAGACCAAGCTGTTCTTTCGGAGGTTGCTCCAAGCATCGGATGCGAAAGAGACGACAGTAGTGTTGGAGGAGATGGAAGCGTGGCGAGACGAAGTGGAAGGCAAGAGCAGTAAGAAGACGCTGAAGCCACTGGACAAGGAAGAACGCGATGGCGTACAGGCGCTCTTCTTACTTGGCGTTGATAAGCAGATGAGTTTTGGCCAGAGCCCATGACCGACACGCTCAAGAACGAATCGATTGACATAGAATAGAAGCATATGAGCCTACGCTGCGAGATTACCAGAGAGAGATGCATAAATGAAGCAACACGACAGTGATTTTCGCGCTGGAGTGGACAAACACGAGCGAAAACTCCTTGTTCGTGGGAATTCTGTGCTTGGGGAGCCTGTGCCTGCCTGCCTTCCACGGCGCTTGCGGACGCCTCGATCAGAGCAGCGAACTGACGCCCAAGATCCGTCGACTGTCTCACCCGCAGCACAGATTCGCATTCAAGCTCTCTTCGTGTGTACAGCCAGTCACACTGTGACCTTCGCCCACAAGCGCCACTCGATCCGCAGCCCACGCCACCATCAGAAGATTCCCAGGTGGTCGCGCTTTCCACGGCAGCGCTTACGTCAGTACTTCAGAAATAGTATTTATTCAAAACACGATGCAAAAATTCACTTTTTCCAGTCACTTTCTGTTGTTTTGCATCGTTTTAAACAAATATGACAACTGAGACAGTGGCGAGAGTGATGGTCTCTCGGACCTTTTCGTCGCCAGGAGCTCCGCAACTCCCGTCCATTGGTCGTCGCGTCCGACACCGAACGCCGAGTCATCTCTGACGCGTCCGCACGCAAGCCAATCAGCAGCGGCGACCATGGCAAATGTGGCGACGTGTGCACTGCGCCAGCCTCACGCATTCACGGTGCTCCGTCTCTTTTCACCAGCAGCCACCGCTCCAAGCACCGCTGCGCATTGTTTGACATGAGCTCCTGTTTGCGACGCAAACTTTGCGTGACTGGCGCTGGTGGGACACAGGACCTTCACTTTGGGTCCCTTTCCCGACTTGCCCACATGGTGCCTCGTCGCGGCCGTGGTGTCCCAGCGGCGTGAAGCGACTTGTCCGATGGAGAGGATTCATATCTCGATTTGCGTCCACCCGCTCGCATCAACTCTCCACACTTCCATTCCAAGCCATCGATGACGAATCCAAGCCAAGCCATGATCACGACGCCTCTTCAGAGCCTCAAGCCAGTGACGCTGCTGCCAGAGCGATACAGCGAGCGCCCTCAGACGATCACGGCGCTGCAGCGAGTCGAGCCCACGGTCTCGTGCGAGACACTCAAGCGCTGCGGGAGCCGCAAGGCGGTATTCTCGCTTGGTGTCTCCTACAAGCTTTCGCAGCGCCGCATCCCGGTGCCTTCCACTCGAGGCCTCATCAACAACAGCTCTCGTAGGGATGCGAGCCCAGACATCCGAGTCGAGCGCACGTTCAACGAGTTCCGGCGGCTGCGTGATGCTGTGTACTACGCGGCAAGCAGCGACCACGGCTTGGAGTCCTGCAAGTACTGCCGACGAATGATCGACCTCGTGCTCCTCGGTGCCTGCACGCCACACAAATCCATGCAGCTGCTGCAGAAGCCTGAGGCCCAGTGCTCGTCGCTGTCCCAGTTCCTCCAGGAGCTGATCCAACTGGCTGTGCAGACCAAGCCCATGCGATTCGGCCAGACATGCCAAGGACAACAGGCGATTCCCGAGCTTGTGTGCGAGTTCCTCCAGCTGCTGGACCCAGCAAGCAGCACGGAGACGGCTGTGATTGCAAGTGCATTCATGTAAGAAGATAGATACCCTTAGAGAGAAGAGCTACCCATTGAATTATACCGTACTAGTAATATCAACCACGATTCAACATGCATATCCACGTTCAGTCGTTCATCTATAACACAACAAGGTGACAAAGTCAGCCGAAGGACCACCGTTGTAGAGCCACAGCCTTCGACTTCATCAACTTGGACGTGCAGGTGCGGCGTCATGGAGATCCTGCAGTCGCAAGTGAGGCGAGTGATCAGTACGACACTCACCTGTGGAATTGTTTCACACGAGTGTCCCGATCGATTGAGATTGATTTTCGTGAGCAGTATCCTGGCGTTGTTGTGACTCGACTCGCTTGAAAGGATACGAAGAAGATGCGTGAGACGCTGATGTAGTGCGAGATTTCCGCGCCACCACGAGAGCTGATGCCACCGCAGCCACTTTAGGCGTCGTATCCCAAGAAAGAGTATGACGAGAACTTTGCCGGAAACGAGGAACACGTCAATGGAAGTAGAGCAGGGACTCAAGGTGATGGATTCCCATTATGTCGCTGTACCGAGGAAGAGCTCTTCGTGGAAGAAGACGAGCGGGAAGATGATGATCGTGCCGACAAAAGCGCCAATTTGGGTCCCAAATCCACTCCACTGATACACGCGGTGCGCGATGACGATGTGCGGATTCGACACTACAAGGGCATCATTGAAAGGCGTGAGTGTGGCAACGAAGGCGCTCCTCAGTGAGGAGGCTTACGACTGATACGCTTGAGTGTCAGGAAGACCATGGTTTGCGTATACGCGTACAGGGCCAGGAACCCGACGTGAGCGAGCAGTGCTACAACAGTGCAAGAACGTTAGAATCAGTTCAAGCGTGGTGGGATCGCACGAGCTTAGCGTACGGAGGAAGTATCCGAGTGATACCGCCGACGCGAGCGGCTGAGACTGCAGCGAGGCGGCGAGCAGTGACGCCTACACACACGGGCACTGATCAGTAAGAGGGCCTCAGAGAAGACGAGAGTTGGGTGGGTAGTCGTACCCCGACGACGATGAGCACACCAGTGAATTCACGAACACGGTAGACTTGCACCCAGCTAACAGGAATCAAAGACAACGATCAGGCCATGCAAGAACAGTATCATCGTCAAAGGAAATGAAGGGAATACCTTGTGAAGAGACGGGCGACTGGGTCGAGAATGAGTGACGAAACGGAGGCCAGGGTCTGGTAACGAGCTGTTGCAGCCTCTCGATCTTCGATAGGCTGCGGGATAGTTAGGAGCACGGACAAGTAAGCAGTCAGGCTCCATGGCGGAAGGTTACCAACTATGAGAGTGGCCTACCGCGTATTTCTTGTACACGTAGGGCATGATCGATGGAAGCACGCCAAAGGAAAACGCCGCGAGCACGAGTTGGCAGACCAGATACGTCCACACTGGAGCCAGCGACGCACGCAGTGTTGGTTCGTGTGGTACCACGCTGCTGGCTTGCCCCTGAACGAATCGTCGTTGAGCTCCATCACCAACGAGAGACGATGTCTCATCAGGAGTTGGGGCCTTGTGCCGTACCTGGAGCTCGATATCCCCACTGGTATCTTCTTCCTGCGTGGAGGACTTGATACTACGCGCCCATGGATGGCGCTCGAGGAACGCGAAGCTCAAGACCGATACGACCATGATGAGAGCTAGCAGTGACAGCCACGCAAAACGTTAGAAGATCCATGAGATGGACGTGATAGCCAGCTAGTTACATACCACAGAGCACGTAGAAGACCTCTACGGAGAACCGCATGGACTCGTCGTCATAGGGACGCTGGATGATTCCCATGAGAGCGACGATGGAGCCGCTGAGACCTTCGCCCGTGGACAACGCGCTGGTGTACAGCGGAGGAAACGTCGCGACGTACGGGTAGAAGACGACGGTGGACGTCGCGCTGACGAGCCCATCGAGATGAGTGAGCAGGAGCATAGCTGGTGGAGGTAAACATCAGAGGGTGATAACAGAGACCGAGAAGACGATGGATGACAAACGCACCGACGCTGTGAGTGGCACCGAAGACGGTCGCAGTCTGTCTCCACAGCACGCTCATGAGCAGCGCGCCGACGACCCCGATGGATAGCAGACACCACACGGCCGTGGAGTGGGAGACGCGCTGCTGGTTTGCATTGAGGAAGATGTACAGGAATGGATAGATGTTGGCCGATTGTAGGGCGAAGATCTGATGGACGTGTGGGTGGATACATCAATCAGATGAGTTGTTAGATCAATCAGTTGAGTATCAACACCAACAGGAAAGTTTCATCACTGACTGAGTACGCGAAGATGCTGTACTTCTCAGGAAGCACTCGCAAGAACACGCCGAGCTCAATGTACGCCGCTGTATCAATAGAGTAGTGATTGTCAATCAATATTATCGCGGATGTGTCCATCAATGAGTCGCGGTGGCCGTACCGTTGCTCATGACCCAGGAGGCCAATCCGAAGCCGAGGAAAGCCGCAAACGTCGCACGACGATGCCACTCACGAGGCGCAGAGCGGACGCCATGAGTCCATCGGCGGATGCATGCGTCCATCGTCTCCGTGGTGTCGGGCGGCAACTGTTGTGTCGCTGTCTTCATTTGCCGTCGGTCACGTTCGTGAGATCATCGTGCTGCAGCGGACGAGTGGATCCACTAGGGATAGGTCACTCATGGTTCCATCAATCAGTCCGCCGGAATATACTGATATAAGGTAGGGTGTGTATCGCAACAAGAAAGTGGCTAGCTGCACTGTTTGGGAATGATGGTCAATTTCTGGACAAAAGGAGGGGAATATTTTAGCGGAAGTGAGTTGGCGCGAGTCGCGAAGACGCAGCAAACTCGCGTGGGGTGCCCCCGAAGGAGGGCCGCGCGATCTGTACGGAGGCGGGCCCAGCGGCTAGCTCCCCGACGAACGGACCCAACATGCTCAACCAGAATTCATTTCTCTTAAAGTTAT
>JAADVL010000838.1:0-13958 GCA_023334995.1 Pythium sukuiense | reverse complement strand
CGCATGGTCTTCGCAACCAGCCTTGAGACGCTGCTTCCGTTGCGGCGGCTTCGTGTGCTTGAGTTGCACGGGTGGGCGGGGGACGTGGATCTTGCGTCGGTGTATATGGTCGGCTTTCCGATGTTGCGGCGGCTAGTCCTCAATTGTTCTATCAACTGCGTGCCTTTGAAAAGCTATCCGCACTTGGACGAGACGCTGCCGATGCTGGTGGAGCTGCAACATCCGGAATTCAACTGCCTCTGGCGACGCAAGGAGCGCTGCATTGCAAGCCGAGTTTTTTTTAGAGTAAAAAAATTAATAAAAGGCGTATTCCGTCAATTGGGTGACGAGAATATCGGTATCCAAAGCTCACTAACACGTTCACGACTTTCTTCTCGCTCTCTCAACTCACAGAAGTGGTTTTTCGTAGAAAACGGCCTCCATTCGTGGTTGCAGCGAGAAGACTTGGGTCTTGGTGACGGTGTATCCGATCGAGAGGTAGAATTTGTTGGCCTGCGTCATGAGCGCACCTGTCGACAGCCACACCTTGGTCATTTCGTTCTCCTTCGCCCAGTTCTCCAGCGTGGAGACCAACAAACGACCGACACCGTAGCGGCGGTAGTCTCCGTGCACGGACATTCGACGCAGCTCGCCTTCGTTGTTGGGCTTCCCCTCCAGTCCCACCATCCCCACAACGACCTCCTCTCCGTCTTCATCCTGTGCGGTGGCGACCGAGAAGTGTCCGCCCGAGCCGAAGTACACCTCCTCGATCTTGGACAAGTCGTCGTCGACGCTGTCTTGGATCATTTTGGCCGCAAAGTCCGGAGGAATGTCGCCGAACTCTGGGAGACTCAGGTAGTACATGAAGCCGGCGGTGAACAGCGCATGGATAGACTTGAGATCACCCGTCTTGTATGAGCGGATGCGGATGGATGGGCTCTGGCCCACCACTGCGGGCTCTGCGTTGGTAGTCTTGAGGGTTGGAGACGACATTGTGCACTCTTGCCAAGAAGACGATTGGGAAGCTGGCGATAGTTTGTTTATGGTGGCTCGATGACACGTATTGCCATCGGGTCTTCAAGGTGTTGAGTATTACTTCATCATTGTGGATGGGTGGGAAGGAGGAATCTATTTGTATCGTCATCGCGTCGAGCCGTCATCATCTGAATGAGTGCGGACTTCATCATTCTGGTTCTTCGTGTGCAGATGAACTTGACATGAATGGATTGATGTGAGTTTATGGCTTCACACTTGTGTGTCTGGGTGCTGTCTCCATGTCATCCAACGATTGCTATCATACGAGCTGCTTCTCGTAGTACGAGACCTCAATGCGCGGCTCTTCCGTGATCGCAGCTGTCCTTGTGTGGGAGTAGCCGATGGACAAGTAGAACTTGTTCGCCTGCGCGAGGAGGGAGCCAGTACATAGCCACACCTTGGTCTTCCCGTTGTCTCTCGCCCAGTTCTCCAGCGTCAACACAAGCGAGCGCCCCACGCCGTAGCGACGGTAGTCTTCGCGCACCGACATGCGACGCAGCTCGGCTTCGTTGTTAGGCTTCGCCTCAAGCCCGACCATACCCACGACGATCTCCTTGCCGTTTTCTTGGGCCGTCGCGACCCAAAAGTGGCCGCCTGGGTTAAAGTAGACCTCCTCGATCTTCGAGAGGTCGGCGTTGACGCTTTCCTCGATCATCTTGGTGAAACCTTCCATCGGGATGTAGCTGTGCTCAGGGAGCTTCGTGTAGTACATGAAGCCAGCGCGGAACAAGTCATGGACAGTCGGTAAGTCTTCTGGCTTGACCGTGCGGATGCTGATGGGGCTGGCCTGGAGGGTCGTGTCGGCGCCAGTGGCAGTCGAAGGGGAGGGAGTTGGCGCCATAGCGGTGGTCGTGGAGTGGAGATTCCGGTTATGAGGCGTGGCTCTCAGCGCGAGGTTCCGGCAGAGGAGGAAGACGGAGCGACGGGAAGGACGCATGTGGCACTCTGTTGATCGGCTGGCGGCTGATTCACGGGATGAGTCCGCGAGCAGACCCACTCGTTCCTCGTTGCTTTGATGCACTTGGATTGCGCGTCATCATTGCGGACCAGTGTAGCCATGTCGGATTTACCATCATTCCATCATTTGTATGAAACAAAGTAAACTCCGAGAAAGTACACCACCAGGTGGAGCATCATCACGAACTTGATTGCCTAATCGCTGACGGGAATGCCGTGGCTGTGAGAAGCGGAAGAATCCCATTCCGCCGTGGCAGGCAGGCAGAGAGTTGCCCTGGCAGTGTCGATGCTCTCTATGTAAAGCACACATGATGAGATTGTTCTTGTACTGGGACCTGTGCTATCGCCTGGA
Source organism: Pythium sukuiense (assembly GCA_023334995.1). NCBI lineage: Eukaryota > Oomycota > Peronosporomycetes > Pythiales > Pythiaceae > Pythium > Pythium sukuiense. Next base: position 11,635 of record JAADVL010000838.1, on the reverse strand, counting down.
GGGTGGATATTGCGATGTTACTGGCCATCACAAGAGCCCGTTCACGCATTTAGGATGTACAGTATTCTAACCTCTCGAATCTCTCGCATTATTTCTACGACCCAAGGCGATTGTTACCTCTTCTCAATGTACGGAAACTGCATGCCCTGATTCCCTACGGCAATCACGCTTTCATGGCACCCGTTGCAGAGTAATCCTGCATAAAATTTTCGCTGGCGTGGCTTGGATCTGGTCATGCGAGCAGCTTCTCGAAGAAAATGACTTCAAATCGCGGTTCCTCCTTCACGACAACGACCTTCGTCTGCGTGTAGTTGATCGACAGGTAAAACTTCTGCGCTTGCACCATGGGGCCGCCCGTGGACAGCCACACCTTGTCGAAGCCGTTGTCGTTGGCCCACTTCTCCAGGTTCGAGACGAGCAGTCGCCCGAGGCCGTAGCGACGGTAGTCGGCACTCACGGACATGCGTCGTAGCTCAGCTTCCTTGTTTGGTTTGCCTTCGAGGCCGACACATCCAACGACGACCTCATTTCCATTCGCATCGTGCGTCGTCGCGACCCAGAAGTGGCCGCCCGACTTGAAATACACCTCGTCGATCTTGGGCAGGTCGTCGTTGATGCTCGCTTCGACGTACTCCATCCAGTCCTTGCGTAACGCCTCGTGTTCGGGCATGTTCGCGTAGTACATCATTCCAGTTCGGAAGAGCTCAATCACAGTGGGCAGGTCCTTAGGTTTGAACATGCGAATGCTGATGGACGCCGATGGGCTTGGCGAGGCCGCGTCGACCGAGGAGGCGGTGGAAGGGGATGGTGTCGCCGGCATTGTGCTTGATAAGGAGCTGATAGCAGAATGGCGACTCCGCTTTTAGACAGAATGGGACGTAAGATCCACTGGTGGGCGGGGAACGGCTGGTCCCTTCATCAGGCACTCCATATCGCGCTATGACGTCATCATCCATTGGTGTCTCAAGGTACAGTAACAATGTGTAGCCATTCGTATGACAGTGAGCCTGAGCGGAAAAGGTGGAAGCGGGAAAAGTCGGATCATGCAAGGATGCGGCAAGTACTAGTACTTGGAGATGCTCACTTCACAGCGTTCGCGAGGCGACGCGATCGCACCGCTAGCGCCATAATCACGCTCAGCCAATGCCCTCTGGAACATCGAAAAAATACCAGATAGTTGGTCTCAGCAACATCAAATACCGGTACATCACTAGCGTCGCAATCCATGTATTGGTGATGATGTGTTTCAGGATCCATCGCATGGTGTGCGTCCCAGTGTACCCACTATCGTCGCACGACTGTCACTTGACGTAGCATCAAGCACTGCCTCTTATGGACCTTGTTCATGGGTTTATCCTGGACCCGAAGTCCACCAGGTGCAAGTCAATTGGCTAGATCTCCGTGGGCGTGAAGATCATGATTGACATGTATGCAGCTTGGTAAGAGCACGGACATCGTGCTACGCGCCTCATAGGCTATGAGTCATAGCCTCAGGGTGTCCTTGGGTTGACTTGAAGTGGGCGAGTACCACCTTGTTCTGTAATATCCTGTCACGACAGTCCAGTATACCACCCGCTTTTGTGAAACGGAGTAATGAGTCTGAATGCTGGTCAATCGAGGAGCTCATCTCGCCGTCAGCTGGCCGCCAGAGGCCGAAGGAACACAACACGCTGGGCGACAAACAACGCGCACCCGCTCGTTGACACTCGCATTCTAGAAACAAGTGACTGCACCTCAGTTTGTACTGTAGCGCATGCGGATCTGCCGCGCCACATACTTGCAATCCATCGACACGACGACTCCCCTCGCCATGGCTCCACACGAAGCGGCATCCACTTCCAGTGCTCCATCGTCGGACGTCATTGATATCCAGATCCGCTCGTACACAGGACAGGACCACGCGGTCGTCCGCGACTTGTTCGTCGACGGCATGCACTATTACTGTCCGCCAGGCCGCAACGACGGCTTGCGCAACTACGTCCAGCGCAGTCTGCAGGAAGACATGGCCGATATCGAGGGCACGTACTTTGGGTCTGGAGGCCACTTTTGGGTCGCGACGACGACGGACGAGAACGGCAACGAGATCATCATCGGCTCGATTGCGATTGAGGGCACGGAGGACAACCGCGGGGAACTGCGTCGCTTGTCCGTGCACTCGGACTACCGCCGCCACGGACTCGGCCGCAAGCTCGTGGCACATCTCGAGGACTGGGCGACGCGGCAGGGCAAGAGCGCCGTGTTCCTGAACACGGGCTGGGAGATGAAGCCAGCGATCAAGCTGTACGACGCACTGGGCTACACACTCACGCACAAGCATGTCTTCCGCGTGGATCCGTACGCAGCATTGTTCTTCTACGAGAAGAAGTTAGGAGTCGAGAGCGGCGAGATGGAGAAGCAGATGACGGCGTAAGATCTCAATCCACATACCGATACCGGTACAGTTCCCGAAGCGATGGAGCGTGAGTGTGAGATATTGCAATGTTTCTTCACAAAATGTCATATCAAGGTGTGTTTTTGACAAATATATCAAAACAAGGTGGTATTGTCCTAGTCAGGGGCTCTAAACCTACCAGGTTTTGTACTGATTATGTCATCATCATGTCGATTGCGTGATGTGGTGTACTTTCTCGGAGGGCATAGTGAGCGTCATACAGACGGAATGAGCTCCCAAGAACGACAGCGCGAGATTGGACGGCATCTGTCAAAGCGGCACGGCTGCCCTGTGCTTCACCCGACGCGCAATCGACCACTCACTCCCTCATCTTCGCGTCTGTCCACCCGCGTACCGGCGTGGCGGCCACGCCGTGGCAGGCCATTGGCCATTCCGCTATCTTTGCCATCCAAGGTAACAATGTCGCCGACGCCATCGCCGTCTGCAGCCACGGAGACGGCAACCGCGCCGTCGCCAGCGCCAGCGGTTACTGACAAGGCCATCAGCGTGCGTACGTTCAAGCCTGAGGATCTGCCGACTGTGATCGAGCTCTTCTCCGCCGGTATGATGTACTACGCCAACAAGCCCGAGCACTCGTCGGTTTACAAGATCTGGGCCGACTACGTAGCCGAAAGCATCACGGACGACTTGGCCAAGATCGACGAGGTGTATTTCAAGTCGGGCGGCCACTTCTGGGTCGCAACGACGCACGATGCGAATGGACAGGAGGTGGTCGTCGGTTGCGTTGCGCTCGAGGGCAAGCCAGAGAAGGCTGGTGAGCTGCGACGCATGTCTGTGAGTGCCGACTACCGCCGGTACGGTGTCGGGCGATTGCTGGTCGCACACCTCGAGAAGTGGGCCAACGACAACGGCTTCGGCAAGGTGTGGCTGTCTACGGGCGGCCCCATGGTGCAGGCGCAGAAGTTCTACTTGTCGATCGACTACACGCAGACCAAGGTGGAAGTGTACTCGGAGGAGCCGCATTTTGAGGTCGTTTACTTCGAGAAGGTGCTGGCATGAGCACCATGCGCCGACAAGACTGGCAATGACGCAGAACCACTTCATTCGATTGTCCAACGAGTACTATACCTAAAAAACTAATATTTGCAGCGTCAAGTCTCCCCGACAAAGTAGCTCTTGCAGATTTTGTACCCACTACAACCACTGTATCTCGATTGTACTGTGCTGTATTGCGCAATAGGACTGCCTCAGCGGGCGCGACAGTGAGATCCAGCGATGATGTCAGTTGGTGTTGGATGAAGGAAAACATTGTTGACGCCGATCTGGTAGAGGCTACTATTTTCTATATGTCAAAAGATGCGGTCTTCTAATTAGGGTGTTTCTGTTTCAATTGCCCGTGTTGGTGTGCTATATCTCAATACCGACGCTCCTTTATTCGACAACATGTGGGAATGGTCAGAGGCGGATGGCCCAAGCAGCCGTGGCTGTGCCTTCCTTGGCTAGGAAGGTACTGTCGATAGCTGGGCTGTCATCTCCAACTCGCCGAGCGTAAATGGCCTGTGCGTCTAAATCCGGATCCGTCCATTGCGCCTGCACGGAAAGCAGCCTCACTGCTCATTATTCGACCTACTTCCAAGATTACCATGCCGCCAACGCCATCACCGTTCACAGCCACAGAGACGCCCAGCCAAATGCCAGCGGTCACCGATAAGGCCATTCGCATCCGCTCGTTCAAGCCGGAGGACGTTCCGTCGATCAATGAGCTCTTCGCCGCAGGTATGATGCACTACGCCAACAAGCCCGAGAACGCGGCTGTCTACAAGATCTTTACCAATTACGTGGCTCTGGCTGCCAACGGCGACTTCCCCAAGATTGACGAGGTGTACTTCCAATCGGGCGGCCACTTCTGGGTCGCAACGGCCCAAGACGAGAATGGAAACGAGATCGTTGTGGGTTGTGTTGGACTCGAAGGCAAGCCACACAAGACTGGAGAACTGCGACGTATGTGTGTGCGGACTGAGTACCGTCGCTTCGGCGTGGGGCGATTGCTGGTCGCGCATCTCGAGAACTGGGCCAAGGACAACGGCCTCGACAAGGTGTGGCTATCCACTGGCGGCCCCATGGTGCAGGCGCAGAAGTTCTACCTCTCCATCAACTACACACGGACCAAGGTGGAAGTGTACTCGGAGGAGCCGCGCTTTGAGCTCGTCTTCTTCGAGAAGCTGCTCGCGTGAATGCCAGATACCAAATCGCCACATCAGATCGCACAAAGCGTAGCTAAAATCTGCCCTAACATCCACGTATTATCCAACTTGCAGCGGAATGATGGTGATTGGATGGCGTAAGGCAACAAAATGAATCTGATGGGATGGAAACTGTGGACGGATGCCACGATGGACTCGACCACAAGCACAATCCAAGGATTACACTGGCGTCCATCAATCAACCACCTCACACATCAATCATCCGCATCATGGCTCCATCAACCACCACGGTCTCACCTGCGACACCAGTGCAGCCGCCAACCAACCAGCAAGGTGAGACCTTCGTGCCCGAGTTCCGGGTCCGCTCGTACGCAGCCGCCGACAACAAGGCGGTATGTGAGCTGTTTGCGGAAGGCATGCTCTTCTACGCGCCGCCTGCGGACGAGGATCCGTGGCTTCACGAAGGCTTCCACAAGTACGTCCATGGCTGCTTCGAAGACGACTTGGCGACCATCGAGACGACGTACATGGGCTCAGGCGGTCACTTCTGGGTCGTCAGCGCCACGACCGAGAACGGAGGCCTTGAGCTGGCGGCGATGATTGCACTGGAAGGCAAGGGAGACGGGAAGGGCGAGCTGCGGCGGCTCTCAGTGAAGAGTGAATACCGTCGCCATGGACTCGGTGCCATGCTCGTGAACCACGTCGAACAGTGGGCCAAGGCGCAAGGTTTTACCAGTATCCAACTCAACACGGACTGTGCAATGACACCGGCGCTCAAGCTGTACGACCGCCTCGGATACACGCGCACCCACCACGAGACGATCCGCGAGGAGCCATCGTACTATTTGGTCTGGTTTCTGAAGAAGCTCGAGTGAGTCTGTGCTTCTGTCGTTGAAAGAGTACTGTACGCAATGCATGTAGAGTTACGAAGTGACTCGCATTCTTGTACACTTGCGCCACGCGCAGACTTCTATCGCCGTCCAATCGATGGGCCGGAGATGTGAAACCCACGCGCACGTGCCATGAGATTTGCGGCCATCCCATCCAACCGCTCACACATCGTTTCTTGCATGCGACGCGCGTGCCGTCGACGAACATGCAACGAGGGATATGAACCATTTAAGCCAATGACTGGAAAAAGCAGCGTCCTTTGTCTCCCTCGACTGCGACAGTGAAAGTGATCACTCTCATCCAGAAGAAGATCCTCTGGTTGGCTAAATTAGTCGCCGTCGGAGAAGCGACACTTTCCCCACATTCCGCCGTCGGAGATACAACAACGCGACGGCGTGTCCGACGGCGGTTTTCCTCCGGAAAGACGCGCAGCGAGACATCCGTCCGATCGCATTTGATTGGCCGGAGGCGTGGTGGCATGTTGAACCCGCTTGTCAATCACGTGGCGTTGTCTCCTGGTGCACCGTGCAGTGCCCGGTGACCGAGGTATCCGCTCAGCTTTTAATCATTCTCACTTTGTCCGGCTTCCAGTCGCATCTCTTTTCCGTCAGTCAACCCTCACGGACATCAATCACCAGAGTCAATGGCTCCACTGTCAACTACGGTCGCCCATGCCCCACAGCAGCCCAGCCAGTGGACGGAGCCCTCGGTCCCCGAGTTCCGCATCCGTTCGTACAAAGCCACCGACATCGACGCCGTGTGTGAGATCTTTGCCGAAGGCACGCTCTTCTACGCGCCTTCGGTGGACGAAGACCCGAAGCTGAATGACATCTACCACAAGTATGTCCAGTGGTGCTTCACTGCTGACTTGGGCAGCATCGAGACGACCTACATGGGCTCAGGTGGTCACTTCTGGGTGATCACTGCGACCAAAGAGAGCGGTGACGAGGAGATCGCAGCAATTGTCGGACTCGAGGGCAAGGGAGAGGGCAAAGGTGAACTCCGACGCCTTGCTGTCAAGGCCAAGTATCGCCGCCACCGACTCGCGTTCACATTCGTGAGCCACGTGGAGCAGTGGGCTAAGGCGAATGGCTTCACGAGCATCCAGCTCAACACCGACTCCGTCATGACGCCGGCACTCAAGTTGTATGAGCGTCTCGGATACACACACACGCACCTCGAGACCATCCGACCGAACTACTTCCGGGTCTGGTTCCTGAAGAAGCTCGTGTAGGAGTTTCCGGTGTCGATCCTGGAAAGGATCGAGAATAAACTTGTACCTTTTTCCAAGAAGAGTTTTCCTTGTATTGGCCTCAAGGCTCTGACAAGTCTGCGGCCCGTGTCTTAGCTCATTGTGTAATCCACTGCCTCCTTCTCACAAGCCTTCCACCCTCCAGCAAGCCCATAAGCTCTCCCGCCAACCATGAAGCTCGCTCTCGCCACGATCTTTGCTACCACGTTTGCTGTCTCCTCGTCGCTCGGTGCGGACGTCAACGTCATGGGCTCCGATGCTGTCAAGACCCGTGGTGATACCATGCGCGTGGCCACACACGACATCCTCAACCAACCCACGGCGCTGATCAACAAGAACACCGTTGCCTCCAACAACAACATCTTCATCGCACGGAGCAACCTCATCTTCACGCAGAACGACCGCATGGCCTTGCGCGAGAAGGTCCAGGACGTGATGTTGAAGGCCAAGATGCAGGAGCGCGACGATCAGTTGGGTGGTGTCGACGCCACGGCCACGCTCACCAAGAGCGTGCTGCGAGCAGTCTCGGCCAGTGACAAGGACTCGACTCTCATGACCAAGGCGTCGGCCGTGGTCGCCGCCAAGAACGCGGACGCCTCCACGCTCGCCACGCGCATCGCTGACTTCGTGGATGCGGCTGGCAAGCGTGAGATTGAGAAGGATGAGGAGCAGGCCATCCAGTCGCAAACGCCGCGCGGGGTGATCGTGCTTGTGGGCACCAAGGACATTCTGCGTCAGCCAACGAGTGTGGTCAACAAGAACATTGCTACCAGCGACAACCAGGTCACGATCACGCGCAGCAACGTCAAGCCAACGCAGAACGACCAGGTCATGCTCGTGGACAGCGCCAAGGTCGCCGATGCCATCATGTCGGCGTCTGCGGTCAACGACAATCCTGGCAAGCTGAGAACGAAGAAGGCGGAGACCGAGACGGATGAGCCGCTGTACCGCCAGGCGTTTGTGTACCCGAAGGACGGTGAAGCCGACGAGACGATGACGAACCAGGAGCAGTTCGGTCTGTGGGGAGCTGGATGGGGTATGGGCTGGCGCTACCCTCTTGGCTACTGGAACACGATCGGCTTTGGTCTCTACGGCGGTGGCTGTGGCCTTGGGTTCCCACTGGGCGGCTTCTACTACTGCTAGGATAACCGACAAAGTTGTCTACCAGTACCGGTAGTTTGAGTGACGTATGGAGTTCCCGAATATCAAATTGAATGAAATCGTGAGTGTGCTGCCCTCTTTCTCAGTCTCATTTTTTTTTGCAATCAGAGCACCTTCTCGAACGTAATGAGCGTCTTCTTGGCTGGATTGGACTGGGATGGCACTTCCTTGACGCGTGTGTACTGTTGCTTCTCGTATAGTTTGATAGCCGGCACCATCTCTCTACCTGTCGTGAGGAACACAGCAGCAAATCCTTGCTCACGAGCCCACTTCTCCAAGTGCTGCATCATTTGCTGGGCGATTCCACGGCGACGACAGTCCCTGTGGACTGACAGCCTGCGCAGCTCTCCTCGGTTGTCTTCCTTGCCTTGGATCGCTACCGTCGCGATGACACGGTCGTCGTTTTCCATAGACGCGACCCAGAAGTGGCCGCCCGACCCGAAGTACGTGCCTTCGACGTCTACCATGTCTTGCTGCAGGCTGCGAGCGACGTAGTTGCGGAGACCTTCGTTCTCCGTGCCTGGACAGTAGCTACGGATCATACCGTCGACAAACAGATCGCGCACTGCATCGAAGTCCTTGGCTTCGTAGGAACGGATTCGGATCTCAGTCGCTTGGTTGCTGGCAGTCGGAGCAGCGGGCGTGGTAGGAAGGTCGCTGGGGCCGTCGGTGTCTGTGTGAGAAGCCATCGTCTGTGAGCCGGTGGGGAGATCGAGCAATGCGCTCGTACAATGGCGACTCGCCGTCCGCTCGATCTTCAAATGCGTCAACACAAGCGACGGTCGCAATCATTGAAGAGATCTACCACAACACGGTGAGATCTCACTGCATGCAGTGCGAAAGCAGGTGCAACGCCGTCAGTCAGTCAGTCAGTCCTTCTGTACTTCCGAAGATACACTCCCCTCTGTACAGTAGCTCCCTTACGCGAGTCTTTTCTCAAAGTGACCCATGACGAACAGCGGATCTTCATGGAACACTTCATCCTTGTAGTGCATATACCCAAGCGCCTCATAGAAGCGGTGGGCCCTCTCCAAGACATACCCCGCCGACAGGCTCACTCGCGTAAAGCCGTTCTCTTTCGCCCACTGCTCCAGCGTCTCCACGAGCTTGCGTCCGACGCCGTAGCGGCGGTACTCTGGCTTGACGGACATGCGGCGTAGCTCGCCTTCTCCCTGCGTCTTGAGCTCGAGTCCCACAATCCCAATGATCTCTTCGCCTCCATCTTCCTTATCGACGACCGCGACCCAGAAGTGGCCACCAGGGGTGAAGTAGACCCCTTGGATGTTGGCCATGTCGTCCGTGAGACTGTGGTCGAGGTAGCTCTGCCAGAAAGGCCGCGACTGGCCCGGCACGTCAGCGTAGCGCATCAGTCCCGGCACGTAGATGGCGAGCACATCCTGGCGGTCGACAGGCTCGTACGATCGAACGCGGATGCGCTGGCTCACGTCCCCGTCCGCCATGTCGGCCATTGTCTTGAGAGTTGTGATAGAGGAGTCCGTTTGGATAATGAATGACCGAGTGCGTCAGGAGACGCTGCTCGTCTACATTGTCCCTTCAGCACCACCATACAGTACCCATCTCCCTCCACAAGCAAATTCTCGTGGCGATTCCATGGAGCGTCATCATTGCTGATCCCCTTGTATAGTGCTGCACTGCGCAATCACCCACCGTGATTCGTGAGCTATACTGTACAGTAGTACATACCACACAACGTCTGCCAGTGTCAGCCCATCAGCAAATACCAACTGGCCACTTGAAGAGGACGACTTGAACGACTGAGTCATCTGACAAAACATGGTTCCGTGTTGCCTTTCTTGGGTTTCTCGCCATGTTCCTACCGACAGACGCGCTGGTCGCCTTCGAGTTTTTGTAGCTGGTCGAGATCGCGAGCAAAGCTTCACTGGACGCCGAGGATTTACCGGCCGACTACACTAACAGACACCACAAAACACAACCAGCGGTTCGCGATTAGTTCCACTTGCCCCATCGACACCACAAACACCGCACCTCAAGTCCCTCCACGTCACGCCACGACACAACATGACGCTCGAGAGCGCGGGGCTTTAGAAGCTGTTTCTACTTGTCAGACCTCCTTTCTTTCGCTGCTTGATCTCCGAGTCGTTGACGCTGTGCAAACGGATCACGCTCGGCATCTGCGCCGGGTTGTAGTGCTCGGCGCCCTTGGACCAGTCGTACGACACGCCGTACGCGTAAATATCACCACGCGCGTTGAACTTGCCCACCGTGATGGCCTGGTTCCTGTTTCATCAGTCAGTCAGTCAGTCAGTCAGTCGCCAGTATCTCCTCGTCCTTCTATCATCCCTCAATCTCCACGTACGCCTTGGCAAACGCCTTGAGCTTCTGGCGGGCGTCTTTGTCCCAGAAGCAGTACGTGCCGTCGCCGCCGGCGGTCGCGAACGTGCCGTACGGGTGGAACGCGATGCTGTTGACCGGGTAGATGTCGTTGCCGTCGCGATGGCACTTGAACGCGAAGTCGTTCTTCTTGTCCTTCTCTTCCACGTGCATGATCGCACAGCGGCCCTCGATCGAGCCGATCGCCAAGCCCGTGCCGTCCGGGAAGCACGACACCGTGCGCGTCTGGTACTTGAGGTTCGACGTCAGCGTCTTGTACACCGTCGTGGGCTTGCGCATGTCGTACACGTCGATGAAGCGGTTGGCCGTGGCCACGACCAGCAGCGGGAACTTGGCGTCCAGCGCGTAGCAGCGCTCCGACAGCGTCACGGACGCCATGGGCGTGGGCGACCGCGTGTCCCAGTACTTGACGGTCTTGTCCCACGAGCCCGTGACCACGCAGTTGGCCTCCTGCACGGCCGCAATGCCCTTGATCGGCGCCTCGTGCTGTTGAAAATGCACGTAAATAGTCAGAATTACCGCCCTGCAGGCTCCATTTTGAAGCCTAAAAACGCACCTGAGCGATCTGCTGGCCTTGCGCAGGGCCGCTCAGCGTCCACATCTTCGCAGTCTTGTCAGCAGAGCCGGAAAACACGGCGCTTCCATCCTATACCGCAGAGACACATTTAACACCATCAATATCTCGGCTTCCACGCATGCTCTGACCCCATAAGGGCCTCATTCGACTGATAAACGTACGCCGCTGAACGCTGTGCACAACACAGGTCCGTCGTGTGAGATCTGGGCCTTGGGCGCGGCGTGGAACTGCGTCCCTTGCTGCTGTACCTCCCAGCAGCGCACGAGGTTGTCCCAGCTTCCCGAGACGAGGATGTTGGCCGACGGCGACCACGCTAGGTCCTGGATACCGTCCTGGATCACGGGCTGCACATCGTAGTCGCCGTTCTGGTTGGGGTACGGCGTGCCGCCTGCAGGAGCTCCGAACGACATGGCTTCCCTTAGTGGTGCTTTAGCGTCGGATGTTACCGGTGAGTGGGAAAATGGAGCGAATTGTTGGCGTTGGCGGAGTGGTGTACTGTATTATGCTCTGCTAAGTACGATGGGTCCAAATTCTTCACCCATAATTGGTCACTATCTTCTCCACTAAAGAAGTAGATTTAGTCATATTCGAGGATGATGTACTAATATGGCGCCATTTAATTGCTTACGAAATGAATCATTCCAAAATACAGTGGTCGTCAGTGGTTTTGGGACACCCCACTTTTTCAAGATGCCATTGTTGAAATTGTCTTTCATTGGCGGAAATTAAACCAGATTACAGCGAATCACGAGGCGGTTCGTTTGCCACCTTCTTTGCCGCCAAAT
>JAADVL010000837.1:0-13971 GCA_023334995.1 Pythium sukuiense | reverse complement strand
TGGTCGGCAGCCATGTCTTCCATACGTGCCAGCACAACCAACAATCAGGCTGAATACACCAGTCTCATCACTGGCCTGCGTGTAGCCCTCCTGCATCAGTGGTCCCCCTGGCGGTCGTCGGCGACAGCCAAATGATCATTCGGCAGATGAGCTTCTATCGGCCTCCGCTAGAGCCTCATCTACTGGAGCAGTATGCCAAAGCGCGCCGCCTTGCGGACCGTGTCGGGGTCCGCGAGTGGCGCCATCATCTTCGTCAGTACAACAAGATGGCGGATGCAGCAGCCAACCTGGCTATGGATGAAGCCGCCAGCAGTCTAGTCATGCACCCCACGGAACGCGCTACACACGCTCGTCTTGCCAGTCATCTCCTCGCAGACTTTACACAATGGCAAACAAGTAGGTTTGCCTAACACATAGGCTATGCCGGCTGTAGGATTCTAACAGAGAAACCAATAGACCTCACTTCATCATCACTCACCTCGACAACACCAAGCCAGTTCAACCACAGCCGTGGACACGTCAGAAGCTGACGATGGCACTCCAGATCGCCGAAGGCCTCGTGTTCATGCACTCATTTTATCCGCCAGTAGTCCATCGAGATCTCACGCAACATCCTTCTGGACATTGAAATGAACGCCAAGATCAGCGACTTCGGCGTCTCGCGGTCTCATTCAGAGCAGGGTACGATGACGACGGGTATCGGCACGAGTCGTTGGCTTGCTCCAGAAGTCATCATGGGCGGCGGTGGATACACCGAGCAGTGCGATATCTACGCGTTCGGCGTAGTGTTGACTGAAATCGACACCCACGAGCTTCCGTTCGCAGACGAGAAATTAGCTGAGATCGAGTTGTTGCATCGTGTTGCAACGGGAACAATTCGGGCGAAGATCTCGACTGAGTGTGATCCGCCGATCCGAGAACTGATTGACCAGTGCCTTGCAGTAGATCCGAGCGAGCGCCCGAACGCGTTGGAGCTGACGTACCGACTGCGCAAGATCATCAAGAGTGTATTCCCCCTCCAATAACCAACCAATGCGTCTGTAAGGAGCCAAGCAGCCGACCAATCGTAGCGTGAACTCAGCAGGAACTATCCGGAAAGCGTCATTCAATCAAGCTCCACAGGTATCGTTCTTCAAAATTTGTTTTGTGACGAAGCTACATGAGCACAACTGTAAGGACAATTGATGCCACGGCCGCGATCGAACTCGCAATTATCGCTGGACTTCCACTGGCAGGCGCAGTCGTATTAGTCGGCGCTGGCGTTGATGCAGACGTCGCCTCTGTTGGGCTCTTTGTCGAGTTACTCTGCAAGCAAAATAAACAAGAAGAATCAGTCAGTAACAGCTTTCAACGGCGGATAAAGTGCATGATGAACATACCGCTGAGCCGGAACCAGTCGGCGCCTTGGATGGCGGCGATGTCGATGCCGTCGTCGATGTCGGTGTGGTCGTTGGGGAAGACTTCGACGACGACGTAGCTGGTGCAACCAGGATCTTCGCGTCGCCAAGAATGGCACCGTTGCTATCGCTCTTACACCATGGGCGGTACGGGTCCGCGTCCGCGCAAGTGCCGGTAAAGCTGCGGGTCTTGCCACCAAGAACCCCTTTGTTCGTACACGCTGTACCCACCGCAACGTTGTCGCACTTGGTGAAGATTGTGGCCATGCAGTAGCCCTCTTCACAGGCGCCTTCCTGCTCGTACACGGTCGCAGTGAGCCCTGCCTTGCCGTTGCCCTCGCAAAATGCATTGCCACACGGCGTGCCATCATTCTTGCCCGTACACACGTCACGCTGGACTGTCGTCTCGATATCGACGTTGTCAAGGCACAGCAGTGGCTTGCCTTCGAACAGCGGGTAGCAGTACACTTCGCTGGTGGCCGAACAGCTCTGGAGTAGCGTGGAGCCGCTCGGACACTCGGTCAAGTTCTCGATACACACGGAGCGGTGCGAGCAGCGCGAGTCCTGGCCCTGGGCGTTCTTACATGGCTGGCCGGGCTTCAAGTCGTAGCACACGTCGTAGTCCCCGTCAGCAGCGACTGGTGGCGCGAGCAGCAGTGAGGCAGACGCAGCCACCGCGACGAGAGTGAGAGAGAGCTTCATGGTTGGGAAGAGGGTGGAGACTGCACACAGCGAGTTGGAGAATGAGCTCACCGACGCGTCGCTCGATGCCGGAGGACTGGATCCCATCCGAATGATTGGAGGGTGGAGAGGGAGAGAGATCTGTCCCGGCGTTGGCATGACTAATGGATTCCCACGTCATGTAGTTAGTCACTACACTGGTATTAGTAATGGACCGCGAGGCTCATGCAATCGGCAGAAGCAGATCAATTGAAATTCATGGAGCTGGATCGTGAAACCAAGGCGATCGAGAGCCTTCCAACACGTGCACATTAGCTTGTGGGCTTCGAGTCCAAGCCGAGCCAGTGGACACCATCCTATGAAGGCATGCTGGTATCCCTCGGCGTTGAGAAAGGCGACCATTCCAAGTCCTTTTCGAGACCTTCCTGCAGGGTACAGTGTACCATTTATAGGGGAACAGTGTATTAATACCCAGTGCAGCACCACTTAAAAAAACACGTCGTGTTCTGTGATAGGGTCCTTCGTCTTACCTTGTTTTAGTCGTATACCCGTTCGTCGCGGCCAGTGAGGCTGTGTCTCGATGGACGGCTCGCTAAAGGTTCTGCTGCGGCTTCCGCGCAACAACTCCAGCTTGAGGAGCTCCACTGAGCCTGGTCTTGAGAGCCTCGGACGCACGAGTCAGGATGACGACGTTAGCGACGACCAGGAAGCCGGCCATGGGATAAAGCGCAAGGCCACGTACACGGCGAGAAAGGTGAGGTGAGGCTCGACCAGTTGAACGAGGCGTGTTCTGGATGTTGATATGGGTGGATTGATGTGTAGGAAGAGCTGGCGGAGCTAGCCGGCGAAGTGGTCACGCTGCATGACCAACTGAAGCAGCTCAAGGCCGAGCAGCTACGATACATACCCATCACGACGGAGGAGAAGACACACGCCGCGGCACTGCGGTGGCATGTCATGCAAAGCCGTATGGCGATCGTGAGCGCTGAGTCACTTGCGTCCAATTATACTGTCAGTGTGTGCTCATTACGCTTGCGTATGTGTGGGCTGTGGGCTGACGAATTTGCAACTGATGCGTGGACAGGTTCGATACAGGAAGCCTCTCATCGGCGACTACATCCACTTGCCTCGGGACGCTGTCGAGCGGCAGCAGATCCTAGACAGTCTGAAGGCTCACAAGATGCAAGAAGCCCTCGCTTTCCTGGCCGCTCGCTGTCAGCACGTGGATTTGAGACGGTTTGCCCGCGAATTTGACTGCTTCGAAGCCTCCAATGGAGACTTGATCAGCCAGCAATGGGCTGTGGCACAAATTAAAGAAGGCCAACCGACTGTCAGGCGCGTGTTCGATGAATTGCTCGAGTTTGCGCGCACGTCGGAGATGGCGATCGCTGAAAAGGCAGGCATTGTCGGTGTGCGGGAGAACGACTCGTGGCTCGAGACGATCGATGCCACGCAGTTTCGAACAGTGGCATCCTACGCTCCGAATCTGTTGGTGGAGAAGAACAGTGCAGTGTACACGCAGTATTATCCTCGCTCTGAGCTCTTCGATCAGCCGCATGGCGTGCTCGTGAGTGACTATGTCGACCAGGACGATGCCTACCCGTACAACCCCCACGAGCGGATCCGAACGGACGTCAGCTCGGTGATTATGGTCGTGGAATGCCCGAAAACAGACCCTGGCGAGTCTCGTGCCGTTGTTATTGTGAACTGGGCGTTCAAACGCATCCACCGGAGTACGCTCGCTACCGATCGACAGCTCCAGTCCATCGCTCGCGAGTTCCCTCGCTCGTACGTCGACGTCATGGTGGGGACCATCGAGGAGAGGCTTGCGTGTGAAACGAGGTGATCACTACTGAGAAAGGCAACGGGTTGGACGATCCCACCTTGTTTTGCGATTCGTCCTCCACTCTAGCTCTTTGTGACACCACTGTCTCAATACAGCCTTGTTATGGGAACATCCTCGATATCTCACCTGCTTTTGATTATCGTTGCTGGTCATCACTGTGTTCACAGAGAGTTCAGCGCTTCAGCCATTTCCATTTGTGTCGTCCAGCAACAGAGTCCGATGGACGCCATGAGCGATTCGCTCAAGTTTCTGCTGCGCGTTCCGCTCGAGGATTCGCATCGTACGGACGGCAACGTGATGCAAAGCCCGGGGCACACGAGCCACGACGGTGGTGATGCCAGTGACGACCAGGACGACGGTCTCCGCAACAGCAACGCGAAGAAGCGCAAGTCCACGTATGTGACGAGGAAGGTGCGTGCAAAATCAATGGACAAACGCGTATTGGTGATGATGATGGACTCGCGCGCTGATCGAACGACGAGTAGGAAGAGATGGTGGTGCTGGCGGAGGAGGCCGTGGCGCTGCGGGAACAACTGCAGGAGCTCAAGGCCCAGCAGCTCCGCTTCCAGCCGATCACGACCGAAGAGAAGAACCAAACGGCAAAGCTGCGCTGGCAGGTCACGCAAAGCCGACTCTCGATCGCCAACGCACAGTCGCTCATGTCCAGTTACAACGTGAGTGCTGTCTTGTTATTGGTCCGTGTCGCAGTTCTGACGCGTTCTCTGGTGTCTGTATTAGGTTCACTACAGCAAGCCGCTTATCGGCGACTACATCCACTTGCCGCACGATCCAGTCCAGCGTCAGCAGATCCTGGAAGGGCTGAAGCCACACAAGATGCGGGAGGCGCTGGCTTTCTTGGCCGCTCGCTGTCAGCACCTGGATTTGAGACGGCGTATCCGTCAAATCGACAGCTTCGAGGCAGAGAACGGAGACCTGATCTGCAACCACTGGGCTGTAGCCAAGATCAAGGAAGGCCAACCGAGCGTGAGACGCGTGTACGACGAGATGGTCGAGTTCGCGCGCACGTCCGAGATGGCAATCGCCGAGAGGTCCGGTATCGTTGGCGTGCGTGAGAGCGACAACTGGCTGGAGACAGTCGACGCTACGCAGGTCAGAATGCTGATTTCGTATCCTTCAAACCACTTCGTTGAGAAGAACAACGCGATCTACTCGCAGTATTTCGCCCAGTCCGAGGCTCTCGACCAGCCCCATGGTGTCTTCCTGAGCGACTACGTCGACCAGGACGATGCCTATCCGTACAATCCTCACGAGCGGATCCGGGTCGATATCAGCACGGTCATTATGGTCGTCGAGTGCCCGAAAACGCATGAAGACGAGCCTCGCGCTGTCGTGATCATGAGTTGGACGTTCAAACGCATCCACCACAGCCAACTCGCCACGGAAGACGATCTCCTTTCCATTGGTCGTGAAGGCACTCGCTCATACTACGACGTGATGGTGCGAATGATCCGCGAGAAGCTAGCCTGCCAGGCCTGATCGTGAATATACTATGTAGTGATGATGGTGCTTCTCTCCTTCTACAGACTTCCATGCATGAATCACCATCATTCCTCGAGGCGAGCAATGAGAGTGTATGTGAGACTGATCACCTGTTCGTGTGTGGCAGACAGTCACAGTCTCACTTCCCATGAGCGACTCGTTATTGGTGCACGTTCGCATTCGACGCGGCAACGACGGCGCTTCCACGAGCCAACTCGTGGCCTCGGGACACACTGGTGGCGGCGCATCAAGCGCCACGGACATTGCAGACCACACGAGCCACGACGGCGATGCGAGCGATGACCAGGAAGCGAATGCGAAGAAGCGCAAGTCCACGTACTCCGTGAGAAAGGTGAGCTGTGTTTTTATCCGTTCATGGAGACTTGTATCGAAGCCACAGCGCTAACGTTGAAGTGGATTGGGATAGGAAAATATGGCGGAGTTGAAGAAAGAAGTGGTGGCATTGCGGGAAGAGCTGGGGAGACTGAAGGCGAACCAGCTGCAGTTTCAGCCACTCACAGTGGACGAAGAGAGCTATACGACTTCGCTGCGCTGGCAAGTCGCGCAGAGCCGACTCGCGATCGCAGGCGCGCAGTCGCTGGTCTCCAGCTACACGGTGAGTCCTAATCTATCGAGGATTATCCTATGTAAATCTCACGTCAAGGCTGCTTTGATAGACGCAATATAGGAAGCCGCTGGTTGGCAGCTACATCCACTTGCCGCAGGACCCAGACCAGCGTCAGCAGATCCTGGACTCGCTCAAGCAACAGAAGATGCAGGAGGCTCTCGCGTTTTTGGCGGCACGCTGCCAGTTCTTGGACATGAGACGCCACACTCGCCAAGTGGAGAGCTTCGAGACCGTGCACGGAGACCGCATCACGAACCATTGGGAGGTGACGAGGATCAAAGAGGGGAAGCCCAGTGTGCAACGTGTGTTTGATGAGATGCTCGAGTTTGTACGGACCTCCGAGATGGCGATCGCTGAAAAGGCCGGTATCGTCGGCGTGCGAGAGAGCGAGACGTGGTTGGAGACGGTGGACGCCACGCAGTTCCGGTTCCTGACGTCGTATCCGCCTCAGTTTCTTGTCGAGAAGAACTACGTTGTCTACACTCAGTACTTTCCCACGTCTGAGGCTCTGGACCAACCGCACGGCCTGATACTGTGTGACTACGTCGACCAGGATGACAACCATCCGTACCAGCCCGACGAACGCATACGCATGGACACGAGCTCGGTGACGATGGTCGTTGAATGCCCCGTGGCTGACGGAAATGAGCCTCCTTCTGTGGTTGTCGTGTACTGGTCGTTCAAGCGGATCCACAACAGTCCCCAGGCGACAGATGAAGAACTCTGGGCCATTGACCGCCTCGGCCCACGCTCGTACTACGACGTCATGTTGCGTACGATCCGAGAGAGGCTCGCATGGCAATTGTGACAGGCAAAGTTCATTTCTGATTGAAGACACTTCAATAGAATCGCAAATTTACTTTCTCGTCTCCGCTTGAAGAATCCGCATCGTCTTCAGTATCTGGCGAAGTCGATACGAGACTTCTAGCGCATTGGGACGGTCGTTTGGCTCGATGCGCAGACACTGCTCGACCAGAGAGTTGATTGACGAATCACACACGTGGGAGATTGTCGGCCGAATGTCTCCTTTCGCGATTTGATTCAGTAGTGTGACATCGGACGCCTCGCTGTCGAAAAAGGGGACTTCGTGTGTGTCAAGCTCGGTAAGTAGGACGCCGAAGGAGTAGATATCGCACTGCTCCGTGTATGTGCCGCCACCGATGATTACTTCTGGAGCCAGCCAACGACTGGTCCCGATACACGTTGTCATCGTGCCTTGCTCTGATTGCAACCGTGCCACACCAAAGTCACTGATCTTTGCATTCATACCAGCGTCCAGAAGTACGCTTCGCGCCTTGAGATCTCGGTAGGTTAAAAGAGTGGTACGAGCCCTTGAGCGATCTGGAGCGCGATTTCGAGTTTGCTACTCGTCCAGGGCTGTGGCTGCATCGGCTTCGAACGTTGAAGATGCGAGCTGAAGTCTCCATTCGGCATGTACTCGAAGAGCGCCTGGAAGTCGAATGCTGCTCTGAGTCACAACCCCAACCGCCTCGGTGGTCGCAGCTGCACTACGAGAGATCGCGAGTAGGAGTGAAACATGCGACGAGGCAGTTTCTCCCTGACGCCAGTTTTGGCCAATCATAATGGAGTTCAGTGACGTGATACAGACCAATTGGTCTCAAGCAGAGAGCGGGAAACGATGATCTCAAGGTTGTGCTACGCGTGCCTCAGCCCCCCAGTGATGGAGTACTGCGATCTGTGCTGTCGATGAACGGCGCCAGAAGCCTTGGCGTCGTTCCTCCGACGCAAAGTCTCACCAGCGACGCAGACGAATCGACGACGACTGCCCCACTGTTCTCTTGGCATCTCCACCTTCGCGCATGCAGCGCAAGCGCCTCAAGTCCACGTACACGATGCGTAAGGTTGTTGTTTATCCTCGTTTTCATCAAAAGGTGGTCAAACGAACACCATGAAACTTGCGAGATCCCCACAGTAGCTGCTGTGCTGTCGCTGCAGGAGGAGACCGACGTGCTGAAGGAAGAAGATGCCAAGCTGCAGGATGCTCTGGACGAACTCCAAGCCCAAAAACGGCAACGCCAGGCGCACTCGCTCCATACTGTAGGATTGAACACGGCCTTGCTTGGTCACGTTGCCCAGAACCGCCTCGCGATAGCCAGCGCGCAGTCTCTGTTGTCGAGTTACACCGTGCCGTGCGTGGCTTCGGCATATCACGTCATGCATGTCCGTGCTGTGTATTAACGTGTACGTCTTCTCTGACAACAGGAAAACGGGTCGATTTGAGCAGCTACATCCATCTCCCTGTGGTTCCTCCCCAGCGGCACCGCATGATACGGGAGCTCAAGCCGCAAAAGATGCAAGTAGCCTTGGCGTTCTTGGCCGCTCGATTCAAGTTCCGCGACTTACGCCGCTCATCTCGTGTCACGGAAAGCTACAAGACTGAAGAAGGAGACATCGTGCACACACTGTGGGAAGCGGTCAAGATCAAGAGCAGTGGGCTGTCCGTCCGGCAAGTGTACGATAAAATGCTCGAGTTTGAGCGCACGTCGGAGATGACAATAGCCGACAAGCTCGGACTGGTCAGCGCCCGCGAGAGTGACGTGGGCGCAGATGAGATGGACGAGACGCAGATCCGCGCGCTCGCAACGTGCCGGGGGTTCCTCGTGGAAACCAACAGCGTCGCTCTTTGCTCAGTCGTAATTACTCGACCATCCTCACGGACTCGTACTGTACGACTACGTCGACCAGGACGACGCCTTCCCGTACCAAGTGACAGAACGAATCCGGGAGGACGTGAGCTCGGCAGTGCTCGTCGTCCCGTGTCCTCCGTCGACAACGGATCCGGAAGAACCACGTGCGAAGATGCTAATACGGTGGGCCTATTCTCGGCTTCACAACACTCCGGTAGCGTCGCAAGACGAGCTGAATGCGATCACTAACTACAGCGTGCGCGCGTATGCGGATCTCATGGTACAGACCATCGAAGAGCGACTCGCGTGGCGTACATAACGGCGTCCAAGACAACGAGCCGTGCTGAGTCAAGCGTTCGACCCGGCGTGCGGAGACTTGTCTGCGGTACTGGTCCCTACGAAGGATTCCTTACAGGTCAAAATGGGTTCGGACCTCACTTCAGATCGGACGAGGTTTTTTATTGAGGTCGCATTGATAGGTATGAGGTTTTTGCTCGGGTCATGGATTGGTCACAAGAGTCCGAAATTGATGGACGTCGTCGCGAGTGTTAGCAAAACTGAGCCCTTTCACTGAGCAAGTATCACTCCTCAACTTCCCTCAGTGTTGCTGCTCAAGACTCGATGCCGTCACAGCTTCGGCTGCGCGCGATAGCGACTGATGCTGCTGCGGCACGCCGTGCTAACAGGCGTGAGACGGCGACCCTTGTACCGACCGGACGTACCCGTGAGGTGATGCGGAGCATCCAAGTTGCCATTGACGAGCACCAGACCTCTCCAGATCTTGTCGTGCCTGCTGGTAATCACGATGTTGACGGTGAGGAGGGTGACGCGCTGCCGAGTGACCGCCGAACCAAGCGAGCGCGTTCTACGCTGCCGATTACGCTACCATCGCCAGTCTCACGCACAGCAGGTCTTGTTTGTCAGCCAAGCAACGCAGTCGTAGGTACGCGCGACGGACGCACCAAGATCTACATCGGCGGCTACGAGTTTACCCGCTCTACGATTACTAGTGTCAAGATCTCGTATCGCTGCAGCTTCTATCGAAGCCAAGCCTGTCCTGCGAAGCTGGAGTTCTACGCATCGCTGATGGACTATGATTTCCTAAACATGGTCCCGCACACATGTACGCCTCCGTCTCAGCGCGCCCCCGCTCTGGATGAGTCGTCGAACACCGTGGTCGTGAAGGCTGCAATGCAGAACGAGGTCGACAAGCTCGCTCTGTCCTGCGCCGATACGCCCCAGGCAATCTGGGACAAAGTCAGCTCTCACTTCTACGATCGTGAAGACAATGTCGTTGTCCGTGGACTCTCCAAGGCGCAAGTGACGAGGCGAGTTCATCGCACGCGCGCCCTCCACTTCGGATCCGACTTGCATGGACGAGTTGAAGTGCCACCTCTGTCGCGGGTGAAGCTGACAGGGCTGAACTTCTTCCAGTTTCATCATGTGTGGAGCAGCCCAAGCGTGAAGAATGAGTACGAGATTGACCGACTGATCGGCTGGGCCCACCCGTCGCTTCTAAGCCTGCTGCGCTACGGCAAGATCTCCCTCTTCGTCGATGGCACTTTCCGATGCGTGCCCCGTCACTTCCGGTAGTGTGTTGATGTTATGGTCTTCGACCAAGGCACCAAGCTCTACGTTCCGGTCTTTTACGTTCTCGCGGCCTCGAAGACCTTCGACGCGTATTGGAATCTTCTCCAGTACGTGAGTGATGCCTGCGGCCAGCGTATCGAGCCTGAGCAAGTTGTCTGCGACTTCGAGTCCGCGCTGATCAAGGCTGTCGGTGCTTGGATTCCCGACACCGACCTCGTTTCATTTCAAACAAGCGTGTTCTCGCAAGATGAAGAAGCTTCGCATCCCCAAGGCGGAGATCTCGATCGCGCTAGAGAAGGGCGTCTTTGACATGCTCACTGTGGTGGACCAGGCCAAGATCGCAAAGCAAGGGATCGCTTGGGTGCGTGTGAAGATCAAGGATCGCTGTGAGGAAGATTGTGTCGTGTATTCATCGCCCAAATGGGACAGCTTCTGGGTTTACTTCAGGAAAACCTGGCTCCGTCTGCTGCCGCCCAAGGTATGGAACGTGCATGCCATCCGTCGTGACCTCGTCGCGCGCACCAACAACACTCTCGAGGTCCATCGTCCGGTTCGTCCAGACGATCGAGGAGATCTCACGTCGGTACGTGAGGCTACGTGATGATATTGCGCGTGGAATTGCCGCGCCTCCAAGGCGTGACACGCAACCAGAGCTTCCTAGCGCAGTCGCTCTGCCTGATGTAGCGGATGAAGACTCCGGCGACTCGGTTGGTGACATGAATGGTGATGGCGATGGCAGCAGCAGCGATGGCAACTGTAGCAGCGCTGATGACGACGACCTCGACAACTCGTCTGAATCCGATGGCGAGGGAGACGACGGCATTGATGAAGAGGTATGCATCTAGAGTAGGAGGATTGACCTTTGAAGAGCAGCAATTCAAAATAGAGCGGGACACTTGGAGCTGAATTTTTTTTCTGTGTGATCTGGAGCTGAATTTTTTCTGTGTGATCGTTGTTGATGGTTCAATGTAAGCCTGAAGTTAGAGCCGCGGGATTGGAGCTCTTGATCTTCAAGAGGAGTTCCAAGCAACCGCACTCGACTCTGATAGCAAGACAAAAATTTGGAATGTCCACATGGGGTTTATGATTTTTCAGTTTCGTTTTTTTCGAATATACAACTTAGCGAAACCCATGATCCGCAAGCCGCACGAACAGTCGCGTCTAGGACGAGTGCGATCCGACGCTAGAAACGCTTTCCAGCAGCACAGTCCAAAACGGAGCGTCCGCTTCTCGCAGTCGTGTGCGTCTTCCTGGTTGCCGTAGATTACGATGTGAGAATAGCCCTTGTACTTCTTTGCAAATTCGTTGAGTGTGTTGCCAAAGTACGGGGAAATCTGTCTGCGGAACGCCCTCGGCTCGTACACTGCAAAGAGCGAGCGACTCTTCTCAATGAAGACTCCGCGCGCGTGCGTACTTAATGGAGCTTCTGGACTTGGCAGTACTACTGGAGCCGTAGATATGCGGTGTTGATTCATGAAGGACGCGTACGTCCAGTAAAGTAGGTTCACGGATTCTTCACGACGAAGCGCTTCCCACACGCGCGAGACTGATGACCAGTTGTGGCCTTCGCTTTTGAGTCGCCAAGCCGATCGTGTGCCTGGATCGGAGGCGTATGACAGGTACTCTGGGTGGAAGCCAAATGCTCGTAAGATGCACTGACGCACGCCCTCTTCAGGGTCGTACAGTTCGTCTGTCGAGGTGTCAGTAACGTGCAGTAGACCTTTCCACCTTGCGACGTCGGACGGAGCTGCTTCGGTGCTCATGGGGCTTCTTTTGATTGCGATCATAAAGGAGCATGACAAACTGATGCGGGACCCGGTAGTCTAATTTTGATTGATAGGTCGTGGTTTTTTCCCGCCTCAGGTCGTGCACAGGTCGTATGACCTCGTCGCACGATCCGATCTGGCGGTGACCTGTTTTGAACTCTACCGGTCCCTAAGGGTACGGCGACCTATTTCCGCGCACCTAAGCTTTTTTCAGCACTTCCCGGCCTAAACTCATCCAATCGAACCAAGGTTCTGGTAGCTTGGCCCTTGTGTTCTAACGTGTGCGCGAATCACACAAAACCGGCCAGTTCTCTAAGAGATATGAACAATCCCAAGCTGCCACTAATTACGCCACTTATTTTTCTTTGACCTATTTCCGCGCACACATCAATACAAAAAAAGGTAAAACATGTCACAAGGAAAATCCTTGACAGTTTTGAGTTTGAAAGATCACAGCACTTTGAGGATAACTTCAATCGAGTGTTGAGTGGAAAACATAGGTGACACAGAGTGTGGACTTTGAGATGCGACCATTCGGAGCATTCTTCGGCTATTTTTGACGTTGTCAAACCGATTCTCCGAGTGAACGTCGAGTTGCTTCATCCAGTTTGGATACAAATATCAAGTCTAAAGTTTTCTTTGGGCAAACACGTGTCTACATGTTGGTGCTGAGAGTCGACCACAGTATGGATTTTCAGCCCACATTTGGGCGTCGAGATTTTCAGCTCTGGGTGGCTTGGAAGCGATGGCAGACACACCGAATGGAGGGCACTTGATGCTTTTGACGATATCTCTACTCGCCGTCTTGTCCAGATCCAAGGAATCGCCGTTAGTGTCCTGAGAAGGTCTCATACCCCTGGACTAAATTCCCTAACATTTACTGTGTCAGCTGTGGGCGGAAACAGGTCGTGCCGGAAATGGGTCGCCGTACCCTTACAGTGTATATAGAGGTGGTTTTTGTCTATTATAAATATAACACACTAGAAAGCATCCGTTTTCAATATCTAAATCCGCGTTTCGACGAGGATCGCAACTATGGGATCGTTGTACGTCTGGGGTAGGACGATCGCATCACACACCTCCTTGCCAAACACTTCGGCCTTGAGCTGCACGTCAGCGACAGTCTCTTGGCCCTGGTGAGTCTTCACGCGGAACGACAGACGATGACGGGCGAGAAATCCGATACGCCAGATTCTCTTGGCCTTGAACTGCGACGGTGAGAGCCCCAGATCCGCCGCGATCTCTAAAGCTCGCTCCCTCAGAAGAGCAGGTGAGATTGGGACGCCATCACGGCGGAGATCATTGACCCAGGCGACAAGCTGAGTTTCTCCCGCCACCCCAAGAACGGTGCCCGACCCCTTTACGCGTAGACGCATCTTTGACGCCGAAAGCCGCGCCGTCGTGCCGGCTTCGACTGCTTTAGCCTCTCGCACCCATCGATGGATGTAGAGCCGCATGTTCTCCTTCTCCGTTTCCGCTTGCGTCGGGAAGAACTTCTTCAGCGCAGCTGCGACGCTGGTAGCGTTGGCATGGGCTACGACGTCGTTCTTGAGTTCCCGCCTGAAGCTCTTCCGTACATAGAGCTTCGGCTTACGAGGCTTCCCCTTGATCTGCGGGCGACCGCGGAGAGCTCGTGTCATGGTCGGCGACTGGTTCCAGGTACTGTTGTCCGAAAGATTTCGCGCGCGATTTCGAAATCGTGCTCTACCTCTGATTTGGTGGCCCCTCTTGAATTTGATTTGTCGTACTTAGGAGGGACACAGCAAAAATGATCCGAATAGAGGGTTGTTACTTGTACCATGGATACTATTATTGTGCCTTGCAAACGTTTTGTCTTATTTGGCCATCAACGCTCAGATTTAATCCTACCCCTGTCAAATCCGAGCATTTTTAGGAAGCAGATCGAGGCGGAGGG
>JAADVL010000836.1:0-13986 GCA_023334995.1 Pythium sukuiense | reverse complement strand
TTCCTCATCATCACTATCATCCTCGATGTCCTCTTCAGAGGCTACCTCCTCCCCGTCAATTTCTAAGACAGGTTCAGGCTCAGGCACGTGGACCTGGTCAGCGTAAAGCTCTCCATCATCTCCCCAAACTTGAATCTTGGCGCGCTAGAAGCCGTTCCGTATCATGCTTGTGGTCAGTCTGGCCCAGCCGCCTTTCAGCCACGTCACGAGCTCAGTGCGACTGGGCGGTTTGATGCGGCCATTCTCACGAACCTGGCATGAAATCCACCCCATCCAGCGGCTTGTTCCAGCTGATGTCAGCTGACTGACACACGTAGGTCTACCGAGGCGGCACCTTGTGCAAGATCACTCCCAGTGCTGCTGCTCGGGCAGTTACCTTTTCAGTCCAATGGCCGCTGAAGTCGTCCCACAGTAGCAGCACTGGCGGGTCATCGGGCTTCCTAGAGCCGAAGTGGAAGTCGAGGAAGCGGACAGACAGGTCCTCATTCCACCAAGCCGTGGGGTTGCCGTAGTTTTCGACGGCTGGGTCGTTAATGAGCGGCTCCATCGTTTTAAAGAGCCGCACGCCAAAGCCATTTCGCTCACGCTCGTTGATCTCTGCGACATCAGCAACAGTAGACTTAGAAGCTTTGAACACAAGAAATGGATTGTATTTATTGCCCTTAGCGTCGGCTAGCAACATGGCCGTAATACGCTCCTTCTCACGTCCGCTGCTCTTCACCCACACTGTCTTGGCGCCGTGATCGTTGATCGTCGTCTTGGGCAGATACTCGAGCCACACGCCTGTCTGGTCGGCGTTGTAGATGTTGACAACGCCCTTCTCCTCCACAACACGGGCCAAATCGGCAGAGACGCGATCGAGGACACTTGGGCTTCTACTGGTGTCGTCTCGGCGTGCCGCGTACGCGCACGAATCGCCAGTCGATTGCGCTTCATGAAAGCGCGCTGCCACATGTAGGACGCCTTGAACATCTCGGTAGAGAGCCCAGCGGCCGCAGCGACGCCCAGCGCCTTGGCTTGCAGCATGAGGCGCGAGACTGGGACGCCGTCCTTGCGCAGCAGGTTCAGCCAGGTGACGATCTCTTTCTCCGAGTCCGGGGAGAGAGCCGTAGCCGTGCCGGGTTGGCGAAGGCGTGAGAGGGCGCGATTGCGGGACACGGCGTGAGCAGCCTCCAAGGCCGGCAGGTCATTCTTCCAGCGATACACTCGCCGCTTCACGACCACCGCCTTTGCCGGCGTAAGCTCACCGAAGAATCTCTTGAGCGTGAGAGGCATGTTATTGGTCTCAGCGAAGAACTTGGCGATCTCGACGCGGCGATGTAGAGGTGTCGCTTCATTGCGATGCGTTCGCGGGCGGTGGCCTTGGCCCTTCAAGCGCGGACGGCCCCGCATTTCGGAATGTGGCGATCGCAGGAGGTCGATGAACCACTCGGTAAAATACTGGTCGCCATCTCGAGTGACAATTGACATGTAATATTCGGTTGGCAATTTGGGGTGACCTGATTGGCCAAAATGTGGAGTGACATTTGACATAATGGGTCATTAGACAAGTAGCGTAGGGTAGATGAAACTGGAAAAAGCTGGATGTGCCGTCGGCAGTAAGTGACAACGGTGGTCGCTCGATCTTGCCATGGATGTTTCCATTGAAGTGCTTGTTCTTTGCTCGGTAGACTCGAGATTCGACTTGCGGGCCACTCAGCCCACGTACTGCCGCCTCTGTCTCGGCCAGATAGAATCCCTCCTGGACAGCGTCCCAGATCATACCTGCGGCACTGCGGGCTTATCGACGGACATGGTGTCGACAAACTTCTTCATCGTGTCAGTGGCATCGACAACCGGGTACACAGTGGGCTGTTTGCAGGAATGGGATGCTGTGTCGATGATTCCCATGTGCTCAGCACTGAACGCGATCTTGCCCTTGCACCTTCCGTGCTGTGGCTTGTACTAGGAACAGCGGTAGCGGATGCTCTTCGATGTGTTCGCGCCGTCATAGCGGTAGTACTTGTATCCTAGATGATAGAGACACGAGCCTTCCTTCCTCTTGAACTGGTGCCCAGCGGCCTGGCTCGACATCTCTGTGTCGGACTTGCCTTCTTCTTCGCCGTTGGACGACATTTCTGCTCGTGCCGTGCTCTTTTCGGAATGGCACGGTGCACGCACCAACGATGATTACCCAGTGATCCTATCTAAAGTCTTCGTAAGGTCACTCGATTGCTTCGATGGGCGACAACTGCGGAGCCTCCACGACCGTGAAGTATCCTACGAGGTTCACAAGTCGCTCCTGCAACTCGTCCCGTAGTGTCGCGCTATCGCTTCTGCGTCGTGGCTTCATTTTGAGCATATGCATCAAGCGGTGGCTGTCCGATGTGAGCAGCGGCTCCAATCCTCCAAACTATCGTTAGAGTCTCGCACTTCCGTCACAAGACGCTGCGCAGCTCAGCCAGTTCATGTTGAAGCCAAGGTGACCATGTCAGTATTGCCCCGGCTCAATACCGGTACAATCCTGACCAACCGACAAACCTCTGATGCACCATGCAAAGCTGATTCATGCAACAACACAGGTGCATGGGTTGACACTGTGAACCCTCTCCGTCCATGGTCTCCAGTATCCAGATCGCAATGCAGGACGCGGGCGATAACGCTGCGCGACAGCCGCTCGCGCGCGCGATCCCCAGAGTCAGACATGCCAGTCGCCTTGTCGAGTGTCCATCACGGGAGCAGATCGAAGAGGCGCGGCGGTCTGGTATCCTGTGGGTGCGCTTCCAACTGAGTATCGCGTTGATAAGTCCAATCAAGTTCATCGCAGCTCTCGCTGACAGGGATGGCGACCTGGAGATGTGGCTTCGTGCTGTGCAGTTGGCGTGGCCGAGATCAAGCTCACTGTGGCTCAAGATCATGCGTGGTCGCCGCTTCCGAGTCGGGCTCGAAGTGCCTGTAGCCCAAGGTGGCTGGTTTTCTACTTGCGAGAGCCTGGTGACGCCTGGTGGGATCCAAGACAGGGGTGGCGCTGCGCATAGAGCAGTGATACCCATCCGGCTTGTCGTGGACGACAATAGAGACAACGCGTACTTACTCTGGCGGGATATCCGGCAGCTTGTGACTCTGCAAACCGAGACGAGTTCCTGTCGAATCACCGAAGTCCACGTCGACAGAATACGAGAGCAGTGGTCGCGTGCATATATGACCGCAGCCCAGCAACTGGCAGGGGACGGCGTCCTGGTACGTCCCATGACGCTGCAGTCGCCTATGTCACTGGATGACTCGGCATTTTACTTTCCAACTGCGCGCCACTCGATCATCGGTGATGACGAGGGCAACTCCTACGCAGAATACCAGCCTTGCGACGTCGTGGCTGTGGATCTTGATGCAGACGACGATACCCTCGACAGTATCTTTACCGCGTTGATGACAAGTCCCAACGTGCGAGGAATCACGATCGAGAAAGAGCGGCGGTCGCCTGGTAGTACCCACGACCGCCTGTGGCAGTGGCTGGCCATCAGCTTCTTCAAGGGTAACGCCAGCAACGCCATCCAGTCCTTGAAGCTCAAGTCGTGCGACCTTCGTATGTGTGAAGTCGTCGAGTTGGAGAGAATGCTGAGAGAGGAAAACCCATTAGCAGCGTTGTATCCCAGCCTCCACCAATTCCAGAGTCGCTGGGAATCGAACCAAGTGGCAAGCGCATACGAATTTCGACTTGCGGCGCCTAGTACAGGAGAAACCTTCAAAACGCGATCCATGTCGTCGATAATCCTCGCCTCACCTGTCAAGAGCATGGTCATTCTTGACGCGTCGGACGAGTGGCTGACGGTTCTTCTCCCAGGGTGGGGACGAGCTTGGGCGCAGCGTGACAATGCCGTTCTCTCGCCCAAGGAAGGCGTGACACCAACGCATTCACGAACGCTTCGGACCGGCCGCCACCTCACGCTCACAGACTTTGTCGATGAACAAGGCCACGTCGTTCGAGCTTTTTTCAACGTTGTCGGCTCCTCAATCCACAAACTCACGCTCGAAAACTGTCGGGTCTCGGATGTCACGCTGAGGATCATCCTTCGGGAGTGTGGAAACGTGGAGGAGCTCGCGATCTTCGGTGCCGACGATTCCACGCTTCAAGTGATCACCGAGTGCTACGAGCAAGGCCACTGCCGTGCTGCACAGATTGAAATCTCCCTCTCCCAGCGATCGAACAGAGGTCAAGACGGCGCGTCTCAACTCATCAGACAGCTCGGAAACACCAAGCACGAGCTAGCCAAGCATGTCCGCGTGCTTCACTTCACCTTCGTCCCAGGCGGTTGGGTCGACGAGCTTCAGGAGACCATTCTCGCTATGCTGAAGCACAACCGTACACTCGACGAGCTTTACATCAACTCACTATTGGAGCCCGAGCATCCAAACCGTAGGCCAGCCCAAGAGTTAAACGAGGAAGCGATCGCGGCTCAAGCTATGTACCCTGATGATGGCTTGCAACCACTGCATGTGGAAGGCAGTCCGGGGTTCGAACTCAACACCCTGGATAATAACCAAATGCTCCTGGACGCGGGCGTCGTGAGGAAGAGATCCGCCTTCTTGAGCGTCACGCAGGGCCATCAAGACATCGCTGGCACCGAGTATCACGCGATAACCCAACTGAACAGCAACGTTCTGTCGGTCATCTTCGCCTTCGCAGCCGAGACCCATCCGCGTTGCGTCCACGTTCAGATTTAAGGACGGTACCGGACAGCGCCACAAGGGAACAGAACGGACTCTCTTCCCTTCGTCCACCGCAACGTCCACCGCCAGCTCGAGCAGCAGAATGCTGTGGATATCGTCGTGACGATGCGCAAGTCACCACACGAGGTGTTCAAGAGTCTGGACGCGACGCAATTCCAGTCTCGTGCGGCCAAGATGCTGAAGGTGTTGGCAACGAAAAGCCAGCGTGGCATCGACCAGATCCTGAGCCAGGAGTCGGCGTCCGTGCAGCCTTTGTACGAGAGTTCGATCCTGTCATGGTCGACGAACGCGCGTTACATCAAGGGCGCGGGCATCGAACTTGTCGTGGCACTGGTGGCATCACACGAGGGACGAGTAGCTCCGCGCGAGAGACGCGACCGCGCTCATTCAAGTGGGCCCCCATTGGCCTCCTAAAAGACATCATGAACCTGTCGAGCGATCGGCGCGAAAGCGTGAAGCGAGTCAAAACGATTCGGGCGTCGCACATCAAGACTTTCATCTGTGATTCGAGGCGGTGGCTGGTAAAACCCTGTGTGCGTCTGAATGCATTACACGAAAGCGGAGCGGCGCATAATAACTTATTTTGGTTGACAACATGAAGGCCGTGGTGTGATCAGGCAATGGAAACTTGGCTAAGTGAAAGTGTCGCTTGACTCGTCTGAAGAATGTTTGCAAGAGATCAACGATCGATCGTCAGCCTCGGTAAACACCCACGAACAGGACTCTCCGTCGATCCCATCAACGCCTCCTCCCGCTCCAACGATCTTGCTAATCATTCCGCCAACTCCGGATGGACCAGAGGCATCCAATGACAATGAATTGCATACAGTACGTCCGAAGTGTCCATGACTCCCAACAACTTCTACGCATGACGAGTCAGACTGAAAAACGCGGCTTCTCTTGGGTGCAGGTGACATCTTCCCTACTGTATTGAACTTGAAGTACGGGAACAGTCAATTCATCGTCAATTCATTCTCAGGCACAAATTCAAGCGCAATTCATTTTTTTCCACCCTGCGCGGAAGCCACTTTTTTTTACTTGTTCTTCTGTCCCAGACGCCGCGTCTGACGCAAACCACAGAAGTTTTCCCTCGCGTCGCCATGGGAAACTTCTTTTCGGGAGCGTTTGAGTCGGATGAAGAGCGGCAAATACGTGAGGCTGGCGAGCGTGAGTCAGCACGCAGACGACGGCAGGCAGAGGAGCAAGTGCGCGAGAGAGAGCGCTTGAGACGCCAAGAAGTTGAGCGAGAGCGGCAGCAGGCGGCCAGACAAGCCAGCGAGAATTGGAGACGACAACAAGCTCTTGAACGTGAGCTTCGAGTACGCGAAGAGGCGCAACGAGAACAATACCGTCAACAGCTTCTCCATTGGGATGGTCCAGCAACAGCAACTTCGAGCGATGGTACCATTGTCGAGGCCCGTTTACTGAATTGCCAAGTGGTGCTGAAGCTATTCGACCAAGTACCAGGAGGGGCGCTGCTGAAGTGTACCAAGAACATGGGTGCTCATGCAAAGAAGTGGTCGACGTACATGGTGGGGAAATTTCGATGCAAGCAGCAACAAGGCAAGAAAAAAGGGAAAGGAGGCTTTTGCTCGTCGTGGACAAGTGGGAAGATCTACACCGAGATCTACTTTCAAGATCCCAATGGCCCCCGCGACTCGTACAAGTTTT
The DNA here is from genome assembly GCA_023334995.1 of Pythium sukuiense. Taxonomy (NCBI): domain Eukaryota; phylum Oomycota; class Peronosporomycetes; order Pythiales; family Pythiaceae; genus Pythium; species Pythium sukuiense. The sequence continues at coordinate 7,608 of JAADVL010000836.1, read as the reverse complement.
TGGTCCGCGTCTGGACGCAGTGCTGTCGCAAATGCAATGCGACGGTTTTGCCACGCGTGGAAGAAGACATCTACATTGAACGGGTTGTCTCCAGGCTGCAATTGTGGATGGGACTTCGAAGCCCAATCCATGTTGAAAAGCCGGTAGATTCGGGCTTGCCACCGCATCGACAAGATCTCTGCAGTGCATGCATAGCTGGTAAATGCCAGGTTGCAGAGATTACACACAGATAGTTTGCGGAACGAGAGAAGTAAAGATTCGGATGGTGACTGCTACCAGAATTAGTACGGATATTCAGCGTCTTCAACGGTGATGCCAGCAACGCCATCCAGTCCTTGAATCTCAAGTCGTGTGACCTTCGTATGCGTGTTTGAGTTGGAGAGAATGTTGAGAGAGGAAAACCCATTGGCAGCGTTGTTTCCCAGTCCCCATCAATTCCAGAGTCGCTGCGCTTCACATATTTTGACCATGTTGAAACACAACCAAACACTCGACGAGCTCTACATCAACTCACGATTGGAACCCGAGCATCCAAACCGTAGGCCAGCATAAGAGCTACCGAGCGAGGAGGAGATCGCGGCTCAAGCCGTGTACCCTGATGGTGGCTTGCAACCACTGGCGGCTCAAGCCGTGTACCCTGATGGTGGCTTGCAACCACTGGATTTGGAAGGGAGTCCAGCATTCAAACTCAACGCCTTGGATCATAGCCAAATTCTCCAGGACGTGGACGTCATGAGGAAGAGATCCGCGTTCTTGAGCGGCTATCATGACCTCGTTGACGCCGAGCATCACGCGATAACCCAACAGAACAGCAACGTTCTGTCGGTCATCTTCGCCTTCGCAGCCGAGACCCACCTGCGCTGTGTCCACGTTCACAATGGTGAATCGACACATGACAAGATCTCATCGACGTTACTGAGTGGATGCTATTGTACTCAGATGGGTGGAACGTCCATTCGTCAACGCGATATCCCACTGTGTGCTGATGGATGACCGCCTTCCATTGCATTGCTCATCACCAGGCAGTGGCATTCATGCCGTGCGCTCTTCCTCATTCGCCATTTTGCAGTCGGTCGCCACAGTAATGAAGATCATCTCGCTAGCGCTGAGCCTTACGGCCGCGGTAGCCGTCGTCGAAGCCACGGGCTCTCTTCCGTTTGTCCACCGCAGCGTCCACCGCCAGCTCGAGCAGCAGAACACTGTGGACATCGTCGTGACGATGCGCAAGTCACCACACGAGGCGTTCGAGAGTTTGGACGCGACCCAGTTCCCGACTCGTGCGGCCAAGATCACACACTTGGTCGACAAGCTGGAGGCGTTGGCGACGGAAAGCCAGCGTGGCATCGACCAGATCCTGAGCCAGGAGTCGGCGTCCGCGCAGCCTTTGTACGAGAGTTCGATCCTGTCGTGGTCGACAAACGCACGATACATCAAGGGCGCGAGCTTCGAGCTTGTCACGGCACTGGCGGCTCTGTCTGAGGTTCAGGAGATCCGTGAAGAAGAGGTTATCGAGCTAGACGATGCGCTTGATGATGGCACGGCTCCTCCAACGAACAGCGCGGCTCCAGTTCAGTGGGGCGTGAAGCACATCCAAGCCGACAAGGTGTGGCAGGACAAGGTCTCGGGCGAGGGCGTCGTTGTCGGCAGCATTGACACTGGCGCCAACCCGAATCACGAGCTGCTTCGTGACAACTTCCGCAGTGAGTACGGATGGTACGCGCCGTTTAACAAGAACGCAGCGCCGTACGACGTCGGCGGCCACGGTACGCACACGATCGGAACGATGGTGGGTGCCGGAGGCATTGGTGTGGCTCCTGGTGCCCAGTGGATGGCGTGCCTCGCGTGTCCGTTTTCGTGCCCGGAGTCGGGCCTCGTGGCGTGTGGAGAGTGGATGCTGTGTCCGACTGACCGACTCGGTAAGAACAAGGACTGCTCGAAGGCTCCTGACGTGATCAACTGCAGCTGGCTGATCACCAAGAGCGAGATCTACAAGCCAGTGGTCAACGCGTGGCGGGAAGCTGGTATCATCCCAGTGTTCGCACAAGGCAACAGTGGACCGGAGTGCGGAACGCTTGTCTCGCCTGGTGACTTCCCGAATGTGATTGGCGTTGGCAACATCGCACCTAATGGTTCGCTATCGCTGGCGAGCAGCCGTGGTCCTTCCTTGAGCGGTGTTGTCAAGCCTGACATCACGGCTCCAGGATTCGAGATCGTCTCTGCTGCACACAAGAATAACACGGATCTCGTGGTGAAGTCTGGCACCAGTATGGCCGCGCCTCACGTGGCTGGCACGGTTGCTCTCCTGCTGAGCGCTCAGCCAAACCTCACGTACGACCAAGTGTATGCGCTGCTGACGAGTACCACCGACCAGGAAAACATCGACAAGAACACGACCAACTGCGACAACACGACCGAGCTGCAATGGCCGAACTCCAACTACGGCTACGGTATCCTGAATGCATTCAATGCCTACCGCGGTGTTCGCCCAACTCCTGATGCTCCTCCAACTGACACGCCAACGACTGCGCCAAGTGAAGTGCCTCCAACGGAGACCCCCGCTCCTCCGGTCTTGGAATAGTCAGGTACTTCTACTTCATCGGCAAAGACACCGGAGGGTATTGAACAATGAAGAGTCCGGGTCGGATTGGTTTCGTGTTATCTTGCCAGGCTAGGGGAAGCATGAGTCAAAGCAGGCGACCCCATTATCACTGTGCCAGTACTCCGTGCTACTCGGGTTAGTAAGACTGGCGAGATTGCTTGGAGCAATCGGCCAAGTCATGACGCCCGCTTCAGTCGCCCATCTTGCATTAATTTAATGCAAAATGGACGACTGAAGCGTATTCAATAGCGTCGCACTTTCACCTGCTTGAGTCTCCCTACTTAGAGTTCTCTGATGACGCCATGGCTGCAATTGAAAGCGAGGCGAGAAGGTAATCCCTGAAACGAAGACTCCCAACGGTCTTCCGGTCTGTCAGTCTTCAGGTTATGATCTCAAAATTCTTGGTGTGTTGACTCATAGAGTCCGCTTTATGGTTGTGGGTTATGATACCATACCAGAATGTCTATTCGAGCAGCAGGTTCTCGATGGTTTGCAGACTCCACTCTAGATCTTCGTTAACTCGCAACCGAGACGGCCCACCGATGATTCTTTGCGTCCATTTGCAGTGTTGGCTATTGTTCATGTGTCCAATTTCTGACGGATCCAAGATCATGTGGCGATGCCACTTGATCTGCGTCAAAGGCGGCGAGTTCGCTCTGGCCATTGACTTTACTTGTAGCCATCCGTCCATGTGCACACTCGTCAAGCAATTCACGCCTTGATATGCGCGTGCCTTGGTCGTGATGCCGATGAGAATGGAGTCGTCAATTGGGTTTGGTGGAAACATGCTGGCAGCGAATTGCCCTTGGCTCGCGCCCCACTCTTCGCCCGTGCGTACCGTCGAGATGAATTGCGAGACCAGCGAACTCGGATTTCTACACACGTCCTACCATACCAACACGATCAATCGTCCATACATCGGCTGCCAACTTGAACGTAGACATACCTGGAACGCCACAGTCTTGGACTTGAACGAAGGCCGCGTAGTCTGAAGCCACAGCGCATCCACGACACGATCCACAGGGAAAGGAAGCACCCACGCAGCTGCAATCTCAAAGTCCACACCCTTCGCCGTTGGCTTCGTATCACGAAAGTGCATCTCACGAAAGCACTGCGAGCCACTTGCTGCAAAAGCGCCAGACAAGAAGATCTCCTCAGCGTATGGGACTAGCTCCTCTAGTCGCTGTAGTTGAGACTGTGCGTCGACGTGGGGCATCCGGTAATTCTCGAACGATGGCGCCTCATGTGCTGCTGGCAGTGCCACCTCAAGCACCCGGACTCGCTTGGTGAGACTCATGATCTTCTCCGCAGTCTTCTTCTGTGACTGGAGCAGCTTGCGCAGCTTGGCATTCTCGAGTTCCACAGCAAACCGCTCATATTTCTGACTTGATGCCAGTCTCTCCCACTCCAGTTGCAACGCCGTCTCTTCCACCGTCGCTGCAAGAGCTGCTGTCGGTTGCGGCGCGTCGTGGTCGAGCGTCTTCTCCAATGCAACGATGTTCTGCAGCTCCTCAACTTCAGCTCGTAGAGCTGCGATCTCCTGCTTGCGCTGCTTCACAGTGTAAGGAGCGGTTGTGTGGCGGCTTTTGGACTTCATCGGGCGGCTCACATCGGAGCTCGACGAGCAGTCACTGTCGAACCCACACAACGCGGCCAGGGATCCGTCCCAGTCGTCCACGGCGGAGAGCGCTGCACGCAGTGCCTCAGCATCACACTCGTTCCAGTCCGTCATTGTCGCGCCTGGAAGCTGAAGATGGCAAATGGATTGAGAGTGCTGTACAGTAGCCAGCCTGGCAGTTGTGCTCGGTCGCCTTTCTCAGGTCAGACTACACCACCATCACTCCTGATGTAACGACGTAATCAAAGAGTGATGTCTCTTGAAATTCTGAAAGCTGATACTATGAAATGATAGAGGTATGTAGCCATTCAATTTGTACCAACGAGTGATGTGGTGGAGTCGGGATGCGGAACTCCACACCAAACACACCCCTCACACAGCAGTGACATGTAGTGACAGCGATTGGTTAGTACCGTAATCCACACTCTAGGTCCATGTCCTCAGCAGCCACTAGAATACAGAGATCTCAGCAAGTGTCACGCTGACGCAGCGTATCACAGGCTACGGCAGACTCTGCAACTCAGAGCCCCATCTTACAATGCCCCCTGATCTCCAAGAGCGTCCCCCCCGGGATCACGCGAGGCGGCTGAGGGAGTGGCAGTCCACTAGACACCAACAGCCACATATGACAGCTAAACACTGTAGTCCAACCGGCCAACACGCGACCCGGTTGGGCTCGGGGGACACACAATGCGCACGCTAGAGACTCTCTGTCTAGACTACCCAGTATACACACTGGCAAGAGGAACAGTACTGGATCTTTTGTTCACGTTCTTGATACTGAACGCGATGCGCCTCCGGAGCTCTCGCCAGCGATGCTCAGACATAGATGTCTTTGCGTTGTTGTCGTCAAATAGACAGGGAGAATGCTGACACTCGTCTCGTTCGTTGACATGGTAGAGTCTAAACCGGGTCGTCGCCAGGTCGGATCTAGGGTTGAGGTCCTGGTACCTACGTTAGACCTAGCATGAAAAAAGCAGGACCTATGTATAGTTGCAAGCTTAGATGGTCACAGTTCACATCGCCTTTGATTCCCACATGATGAGCGACGCTCCGACACCTACCGATGTGGCCCGATGGAGGCGACTGCTGATGGTACCGAACACAGGCACTAACGAGCTGTATGATCCAGATCAAGGAATTCGCCCTTGTATCTTGCGCGCGTTTGGATTCCACGACGAGTACCTCTCGTACTCGTCTTCGTCAGCCACAAGATCGCGGAAGCGATTAAAGGGAGAAGGGAAGAACTGGTCCTCTGTGTCTCGCGTCTGGGAGTCACTTCGTCGCAGCGCATCGGTGAAGCTTATTCAATGGACCTTGGCCTCATTCAAAAACCAGCTACGTTTCTCTGCAAGACCATCACCAACAGCACACGACACGCATACACGCGGCAACTTCATTGACAAGAGCCGCTCTTTGTTTTTGGTCTACGAGCCGAAGGCTTACCAAGGGCAGCATTCCGAGTGGTTCGGAAAGAGCCTCAACGATTCTGCGAGATTGTATCGCGGTTATCAGCATATTGTCGTGTACGGTAGCCAAGAGATGTCCACAGACTGTGAGAAACGGACACTTCGCTTCGAAATGTGCTGCTGGGAGGCTTTCCGAGCTTCTCACTGCCAAGAGCCACGTCGCGACTGTTCGTGTGGGTTACGCATCACCCACACAGCACGACTATATATTAAAAAGTGATTCCAAAAATCCTGAAACGATCGTTTTTACAATTCGAACATGGACGATTGAAGTTGAGATTTGATTGTGCTGTTGAAGATGGGCATATCCGTTGAAGTTTTCTGTAGGCAAGAGAACTCCAATCCCTCGCCTGAAAATGGAGAATGCATTCAGCAGACACATGATCTTGGACACACAACACTTTAAGCCTCAACTGTTCCACTCCATTTTGAGTTAGGACTCACTATCGAAAGTGAGCATTTCTCCTACACGCACACTACCTCTTCGCTCGCATCGCCATCGTCCGAGTCGCTCGCGTTCGCGTAATTAGCCTCGATCTTGATATCACTGTCGCTGTCCTCCTCCTCCTCGTCGAAGTCACGATGGGTGTCTTGTTCGCTGTCGACGGATTCTTCGGCTAGGTCCGGCAGTTGAACTGGTGTTGGCAGCTCCGGTAGGGCATCACGACGCGGTGGCGAAGCGATTCCACGGACGATGTCTTCGCGGAGTTTGGCGTAGCGTCGTGAGTCTCCTCGATCGTCTGAGCAAACCTGACGACGGATGGATGAGGCGTGCCGAACGCGGCGTTAAGCTCACGATTAAACCGCTCGAGAGGATTGTTGGTGCGAGCCACGAGGTCACGGCGAAGGCCGTGTACGTTCCATACCGTCGGTGGCAGAAGCCTCAGCCACGTCTTCTTGAAATAGGTCCAGAAACGCAACCACCTCGTCGTTGAGAACGAGATCCCTTCTTCACCGCATCTTTCTTCGATGCGAGCACGAACCCACGCAATGCCCTGCTTCTCGAGCTTGGCTGGATCCACGACAGTGAGCATGGCGAGACACCCCTTCTCCATCGCGATCTTGATCTCCAAGGCTGGGATACGGAGCTTGGCCATCTTGCGTGAGCAGGCCTGGTTGAAGTGGAAAAAGCATCCCACGATGTCGATGTCCGGAAACCAGTCGCCAACAGCCTTGATGAGAGCCATCTCGAAGTCACACACGACCTGCTTAGGGTCGAGTCGCTCCCCGCACGCATCCCTGATGTACTGGAGGATATTCCAGTAGGCGTCGTAGGTCTTGGATGCAGCGAGCACGTAAAAGGCTGGCACGTACAGCTTTGTCCCTTGGTCGTACACCATGAGCACGACACACTGGCGGAAATGGTGAGGCACGCACCGGAATGTACCGTCGATAAACAACGAAATCTTGCCATATCGAAGCAAGTTCAGGAGCCCAGGATGCGCCCAGCCGACCAGGCGGTCGATCTTGTACTCGTTCTTCGCCGATGGGTTCGTCCATACGTGGTGGAACTGGAAGAAGTTGAGACTCGTGAGCTTCACGCGCGAGAGAGGAGGAACTTCTACACGGCCATGGAGATCTGAACCGAAGTGGAGCGCCCGAGTTCGGTGCACACGCTTGGTAACTTGGGCTTTCGACATACCTCGAACCACTACATTGTCGTCGCGGTCGTAGAACTTGGCACTAACTTGATCCCAGATGACTTGCGGCGTTTCAGCACTCCCGACAGCAAGATTGTCGACCTCACGTTGCATCGCCGCCTTCACGATCATGGTCTTTGTCGAGGGGTCCAGAGAAGGCACGCGCCGAGACGGTGGTGTACACGAATGCGGCACCATGTTGGCAAAGTCGTAGTCCATCATCGCAGCGTAGAACTCGAGCTTCGCTGCGCGTGCTTGGCTTCGGTAGAAGCTGCAGCGGTA
>JAADVL010000835.1:0-13996 GCA_023334995.1 Pythium sukuiense | reverse complement strand
TTCTGTGGAGGCTTGGAAGTGTGGCCGCCATATAGCTGGATGGCGTGCAGAGTACTAGTAGTAACACTTAAGCCACGAATACTAGTATTGAACCTGCTTCACCTTGTTCTGTCGTGCTTCTCGAAGCTTTGCCTCACAAATGTATCACGATTTGAATTACGAAAGTTACGAAGGGCTCAGCGCCAATACCAGTATCCGATACTACAACACACACACCGCACAACACAATTAATAGTAGTACGAGCCGTATGGCAGGGACGAAGTACACTGCGGTCTCGTGGGCTTGGGCTGCCACGAGTCCAAGTCTCGCATGAACCGCACGAGCTGATCTGGCTCAATAGGCTCGTAGTGCATTTCGGCGTCTCGCACTGCGCGGCGCTCTGCCATCCCGAGGATCTTCTGAGCCAGTTCGCGTGGCAGTTTGACGGGTGATGCCCCAAGGAAGGCCAGCTTGTTCCTAGGCGCCAGCGTCAGCCGCACCTCACGGCCTCGGGTCTGTGAGAAGCCCTTGTGAGTCGTGCTAGGGTACATGCTGCACGCCTGGTGGATGACGCACTTGGTGAGCCGATCGTTCTTGAGCAGCATGGCTCCAGCCTCCCGTTCGAGCCAGAAACTGAGGCCGCCTGCACTGTGGACGGCCTGGCGGATCTCGAGTTCCTCAAGCGTCTGGTAGATGATGTGGCTTGGCTCACGCAGAGCGGCGAAGAGACCGCCGTCCGACACGACGCCCATGGAAAACTCCCGAAGACGCAGCTTGCGAAGACGACACTTGCTATCTGAGCCAAAGCTCTGAACCACACAGTCAAAGTTGGCGAGTGAGACGTTACAGAGCTCGAGATCCTCCAGAAAACCGTGGGATTTGACCAGAAGCTGGCGAACAACAGCGTCGTCCAGTGCCTTCGTGGGCGTCGCCAGTGGATCGTAACGACTGGCCTTGGATGACGATGCACACCCGAAAAGCTGGCGGAACGGGAGCACCGGTGTGACTGCGAGGAAGTCAGCGAGACTGGCGGCAGCGACGTCGACACCACTGATGTAGAAACCCAGGGACGGGGAGATCTCCCACTGCGTGAGCGTCGCCATCAACCCACGAAGACTCTCCGTGGAAGGCTTCAAGGATGATAGGCGGACATGGAGCTCCACTACTGGCAAGTGGACGCCTGGTCGTGGCATCAGGCTACTGTAGAGGCTCTTGAAGGCGTCACTGAGCCCTGGCTCCGCCATCGCGTCACACTGTCCCGAGCTGAGTCGATGCAGCAGCATGAAGAACTCCGCATCCACGTCGTCGCCCACATCAACCACGATCCCCAGAGTCTTCACAGGCTTCGTCTTCGTGATGAGAGCCGTCGCATTGGCCCCTGGGAGCTGGCATCCACCCATACAACGTGGGTCTTCAAACCGCCGCCGCGGGGGAACGCAGGAGGCTACGGAGCTGAGACTTGCGTGGTCGTTTGCAAGCCACGACAGCGCGTAGTCGTCACACATTGAGACGTCTACTTGCAGCAGCCTCTGTGCAAGAAGAAGGAACTCCACGGCGTCGACGGAGGTCGCGTCATCGGCTGGGCTTGGGTTGACACGCAGTGCGAGCCACCGCAGCCGCGAGTCCGTCTCTCGCCACCGCAGCGACGCGTAGCCGTCGGGACGCGGCGCGCCCACACGCAGACGCTGCGTCTGCTGTAGTCTACGCGTCCATGGCGCCAGCAGAGACGCCGATGTTGACGGCACAGTCGTCATGAGGGGGGACGGAAGGTGACGAAGGGCCGAAGAATGCCAAGTGAGACCGTCGGCATTCTGTTCTGGTGCATGATTTCGGGTTTAAGAGGGAGATACTCTCTTAAAACCGGAATCTGGTCTTCCCAACTTCAAGTTGGCACTAAAATCGACGGTCCGGGAGTCATCTGGACCGAGGCGAACAGCTCCATACAGGAATATGGAAGAAGCACGACAGAGATGGCGATGGATAGTAGGTACTGCAGTGTGTAGTACCTTACCATATCGTATCGATGTCTGGTGGTCGTGGTCGTGGTGAGGAGAGAGGAGAATGGGGAGAAGGACGGGAAGATTGCGGATGGAGATGGAGAATAAACGAGCTCGTCATAGACACGCGCTGATTGGTCTCTTCTAAAACCGGAAGTGAGCATGGGTACATAACCGCGATACAGTGACTTCTTAAGATGTCACTAGAGTATTTGACAGTCGCGGGGCTGCTTGGAGGAACGCTGATGCCTGACGATGGTGAATGACGCCCACAGCGTCGCTGTGGTTGACGAATCCAGAATGCACCTGATTGGAGTTGATGGCTGCGCTCGGCGAGGGTCTCGTGTCGTCAGAACTATACGACCTAGGCGACAAAAATCACGTAGCGACGCGTTGGTTGGCGAGATTCCCACTCGGTGGATCTGTGCTGGAGTGTCTCCAGCACGTGGAAGTGAGTGCGTACCGCTGTCCCCAATCCGACAGCATGATTCGATTCGCAGGGAATGTGCGACGAATTCCGTGTATCGGTGCAATAGCTCTACAGTTCACGCATATCCTAGATACACTACATGTACTGTAACGCCTGAAGCCCACCATCCACGCGGCGGCGTAGAATTCTGATGTAATGGGAATGAAAGTGCTTGCTTGTTCATGCGGAGTGGAGCTATTTTAATATAGCCTCGCATCACCCGTCGCCACCTTTTGCTGTGGCCAGACCCGTCGTGACGCACAGATTTCCCAAAACAAGGCAGTTTTCCCTGGAAGTGCTTCGTCCCATCTACCTTGTTTTGAAAATATAAAACACAGTATCACCTGTTTCTGTGTTTTCATCGTGACTAATGCCCCTGTTTTTTCGCCGACTCGTTGACTTGCTTATCGTGCATAAACCGCATACACGTCTGTCAACTCGGAGCGTGACGCGCCCTGCAGTGCAGACGGATGACAATTGGGCGTCTTGCCCTCCACAGACGTCCCTCTCCACCTCTAGAGCTACGCACGCGAGTCGTTGCGCTTCCTGCGATTGCGCTCCGTCTCTCGCGCCTCAGCAGCTCGTGGCTCCTGGTTTCAGCAGCTCATTTCCGATTTTCCCGACCAAGCCACCAAGCAACCAAGGTCTACGAACCATGCACTCTATCGCCGTCCTCTCCACTATGGCCCTGGCTGCCACGACGCTCGCCACTAGCTCGGCTGCTGCCTCCCCGAACGTCCGTGGACTGGCCACGATGCCATGGTTCAAGTGGGTCGACGACCCGCACGCTGCCGACCCGTGCACGATTGAGCCAGGCTGCGTGAACCACATCAAGTACGGCTACAATGTCGTGCCAATCAACATCACGACGGACGCCAGCATCGTCTTCCAGGAGGCGACGCGTCCCAAGGGGATGGCTGCCGTACTGTACTTCGACATCTACACGCAGCCAGGCTGTGTGATCCGCGGCTGCACAACCAAGAAGATCCTCGGTTTGTTTCCGAAGGAGGACTGCTTCAACGCGTTCGGCGAGAAGGTCCCCAACCAGCCGGACAACGTCACGGCGCTCGTCACGTACGGAGGCAACTACTACGAAAACGTCCCGGCGGGCGAGCTCTACGCCAAGTTTGAGAAGAAGAACTACCTCACCGAGAAGCCGACGTGCACGTTTGAAGTACGCAGCGGCTACAAGCGATGGTATTAGATACTAGTAGTAAGCAGGAAGAAGGATATGTATGAATACGACGTAGACGAACAAAGTATGACGGAGCCTCTTGCAGTCGCAGGAGCAGTACTGTACTGTACAGTACAGTCTGTACTGCGTGTGATGCGGTGTAGCCTTGATTTGAAGTGAGATCGCAGTAGTTTACATGGACAATCTCCAGAGTGAGTAATGACTTGAGTCGCGATGAGCAAGCCCCACGCCTTTCTCGGGAAAGAACGAGCGTGAGCAACATGACGATCAGCTTCACCGTGTTCTGGAATATCAGTCCACGTCCCCTGGCGTGTCTCCCGTTTCTTCAGTTGAGGCATTGATGTCTTGTTCGTCGCGTTGTTTATGCAACGCGAATCCTCACGCCAGGATTCTCCACGTGACTCCTCGCATCCATCACTTGGCCAGCCAGTAGCTCATTCTACAACCCTCCACGTTCCCTCCACACGACAACGACAATCACCACGATGCTCAGCCTTCGTACGCTCGCTCTCTCCACCGTTGCAGCTTCGGTGGCCTTGGTCTCTTGTGAAGCTACCGCCGCCTTCCGTGCTGGTGAGGCTGCTGTTGCCGCCACTGCCACGGCGAGCAGCTTCTCGTGGATCGAAGACCCGCACGCCGCCGACCCGTGCACGTCCGAGCCAGGCTGCTTCAACAGTGTCAAGTACGGCTACAACGTCGTGCCGGTCAACATCTCGACCGATGCCAACGTCGTCTTTCAGGTGGCTCAGCGTCCCACGGGCGTCGCCGCTGTCATGAACTTGGACGTGTACACTCAGCCTGGGTGCGGTGTTAGTGCGTGCCACATGATCTCCAGCTTCCTTGTCTTCAAGAAGGAGGAGTGCTACAACGCGTGGGTCGAAAAGAACGCAACTGAGGCCGACGGCAAGACCGCCAAGCTCGCTGTTGGTGGCATTTACTACGAGAACCTCCCAACAGGCGAGCTGTACACCAAGTTTGAGAAGAAAAACTACCTCACGAGCCAGTCGACGTGCACGTACGAGATCCGCAGCGGCTTCAAGCGCTGGTTCTAGGTGGAGATGTGGCATAAGTAATTACAATCTCCCAATCCACGCTTATATGCAGCCGAGCCAGGCTTCTTCCACTGGATCGCATGGAAATCCGTACGCGATTTCCGCTTTCCGCATCGCGATGATCGCTGGATCTTCCACACACGACGGACTCTCGTCACCGAACGAAAAACAAATGCCGTTCGGGCATTCTCTGTACCACTGGTCTTCACACAGACTGATTCGGAACTTGAACATTCGCGTGTGCGTGGCCGACTTGTTACACGCCGAGTCCGAGTCGAGAAACGGCTGAAGAACGGTCAACGAGCCGTTGGAGATCAGTGGGAATCGACTCGATCCGATCACGAGGCTCGCGTTGCTTTCGATATCAGAGTCACTCGGGTAGCATGAGTCTTCAAACTCGTTGGGAATGAATGGCCAGCAGAGCGGGTACGAGTCGTTGCAATGGCCTTGGCTGAGAAATCCACTGCAGCAGAGTGGCGCGCCGGCGATACTGACAAACTTGAGCGACTTGGCGATCGGTGTGAGCTCGGGAAACCACGCAATCATGGGCGCGTTGAGAAGAGCGAGGGTCTTGAGCTTGGGCGTGGAGTCGAATGACGGCAGCCGTCTGAGTGACTGAATATCGCTCAAATAAAGCAGCTCCAACGGGCTCGACGGAGCGAATGGTGGCAGTTCGGAAAGGGACGCGTGGTGTTCTAGACTGAGAAGACGTAGTGATGGCGTGGACTGGAAGAAGGTCAATGGGATCGACTCCAAGTTGGTCCCATCGAACTTGCCTTTTATATGGCTACAATGCGCCAAAATAGCGGAACGTTAGTAAAGATGAGTGCTGAAGGAGCTAGCAATTCAAGCAGCTCACAGGTACGACAGCTTTGTGAACGTCGTAGTCCATTCGCTTGGTAGCTCTGTGAGGTCGCTATAAAATATGATTCTGATGGATATAAAACAACGATCAGTGTGAGTATCCTGAATCAAGAATAGCTTGGTCACACTTACAGTTGTCGGAGCCCTGAACATCGACCAACATGAAGCGGTAGCTTGCCTTGGAGCCCACGATACACGATCTGGATCGTACGGAGCAAGCCGGCCTCAGCCGCTAGTGAAAGCTCTGCCGATGCGTCCTTTTGCTCGTCCTCTTGGCTTGGGCGTTCCATCAAATCGCCTTCAATAAACACCAGACACGGGCATGCCATGTCAGGAGCCCCTGGAAACCACTGATGCGCGTTCAAGGCACAGTGGACGACTGGGATGCACGCATTTCTTGACGCCAGCACGGCCATAAACGCGAACGTCGCGACGGCGGCACCGTAGATGAGGAAAAAGACACCTACAAACGCGGGTACAACACGCCGCTGAGGACCCACGTGAGACCGACGTTGTTCTCCGCTCGATGCAGCAGTCGTAGCGGATGCCGGCGGGCTCAAAGGCACGATGCTCTTGGCGTTCACTGGTGATGGTTGTCTTTGGAATTGTTTTCGATGCAGAGTCACAACGATCCGACGCCATCGCAGACACGTGAGTAGGTTGAAGCCGACTGTAACCACGAAATCCGTGAAACTCGTGATCTGCAGCGTCTCGAACGCCGTCGTGAATAGATTGATCTGGGCTGCATCGGCGTACAAACGACTGCGGCGCTCGTAGGGCTGAGCAGGGAGAAACTTTTGGCGGATCATGATGGAGGCGAGGCCGCCACGGAATGAAGAGATGGTCTGGTAGAGGGTCCAGGCTGGAAATGCGACGGCAAACACGACGTCGAGCACGGAATCGCCGACCATTTCGTAGAAGGCGTGGTGGCGCCATGCGATGGTGATATGGTAGAATGAGTAGACGCAGTTGAATGCCATCAGGATGACGTACCAGCTCACGAGCTGAGGATTCAAGCCGCTCGCGAGCATTTCGTGCAGCGTGATCGTCTGGAACGTAAGCTCAGGGATTTCCATAACGAGATTCTGATACAAAATCATTGATCCATCAGTTGCCTGCACGCGAAACATACAGATATCCATTGGATCACGTACCCAGGCCTTGCGATACTTCCCTCGAAGATCCACGAGCTCATGGTAGAACGCAAGAGCACGACTCAGCCCGAACCAAACCCAAAATCCTACGGATTTGGGCGGTAATTGGGTTACTTTCGCTTGTGTTGGAGTCATTTTGTGCTCCACACGGCGTGGAACTTCGAGTACTGTGACGCTGGAAGCCGGGAGAAGCACGGTAATGGCCAAATACACGTATATGGTGGACACAAGCCCAAGTCCGATCACCGATGCTAGCACCACAGGCGACTCTGACTCCTTCAGCTGCCAAAAATCACCATCGTCGAGTCTTGTCGTGTTCATAAAGTAGTTTGCCGTGGCGTTCGGGGTAACGTTCAACACCACACGGAAGACTGTCCATACCGCCGACGCGATGAAGATGAGCACCACGATCAACCGCATCAAAGCGATGAGAAGCCATGTCGTGAGCATGGGTCGTTAGCCGCAGGTGTTATGTGTCAACCGCTGATTGTTGTCGATGGCAAGACACACAGCCGTCTCAATTTAGAAAGTGCGAAGCTCAATAAAAATCTCACGTCGTTACAGGAATCGGGTCCTGAAACATCAAGACGAGTCAAGAAACTTCTTCATACTTTAGCTTAGTTGGGGTGGCGATCTAATGGGGAAAACACTTTTTGCTGTGTTGCTGGGAGCTGGATACTGGCGCCAGCGGAATACTTCATGATGGCTCATACTTGCACATATAACACGTGCCGACTTGTTCGAAGGCCGGACAAACACGGTTGCCTACAACGGATTAGTCGGTCTTGCTGCTCAGCTCCGACTTGTGGCGGCCGCAGTAGCCTCCGCCACGGTCGACCTTCTCACAGCCGTCGACGCGGCAGCGACGCGAGCCGCCGTGGGTCGAGCACTTGCCATGGCGTTGTGTGCCCTTCTTGCAGCCTGGGTAATCGCATAGCTTGCCACCGCCGTGAGTGCGGCACAATCCAGAGCCTTGCGAGCTGCGGTAGCAGTCAGGAGCCTTGCAACGCACACCACCGCCGTGGGTCTTGCACTTGCCACGCGCCTGAGCTCCTCGCGGACAGCCTTCGACCTCGCAGCGCTTGCCGCCACCATGGCGAATACACTTGCCGTTGCTTTGCGTATTCTTCGTGCAGCCTGGAGCGCTGCAGTACCTAGTAGTCGTGTGCTTCTCGCAGCGCCCTGATGTTCTCGCTGGCTCCGTACAGCTGAGCACACGACAGATCTTGGCTGGAGGTGAACGAGGCGAACTCACTGGTGAAGCCGTCGCTGGGGTCAAATGCAGTGGCGGCATCATACTCGTCTTCATCGACTTCCCACCAAACACATGCGGCGAGTTCATAGGCGAGTCCGTCCCCAACAACGACGAGATTGGAGTCGCTGGGGCGAGACGCAGCGGCGCCAACATGCGCGTCGAAGAAGGAGAATCGCACATCAAGTTCCCCGCCAACAGGGACGAGATCGGCGTCGCTGGGGCCGGACGTGGCGACGAGAGCATTCGCGGCGTCAGGCTCGGAAAGGCGATCATCTTGGTCAGCTGGGGGTGGCGGTGGCGGCCCTGGAACACGCGCGTGTCGCTCGTGGCCACGGGACTCGCCATGGGAGACGCAGATGGACACGTAGACGCAGGTGACATCCCCGGCGGGCCGTCGTTGAGCATCTTGTGCAGGATATACGCGTCTTCCAGTCGCTCTTGCTCGTCGTGCTGGCTGGCGACCGGACGTGGCGGCGTATACGTGAATGCGTCGGCCACACCGGCCATAATCGCGTCGCCCGTGAGGTCGATGAACGGCAGCGACGACTCGAGCGAGTGCGGGCGGCTGCTGTTCACCCACGGCAAGAAGAACGTAGGCTCTTCGCTGCAGTCAGGCTCCTGCTTGATCACCGCACCGTCGTCTGCGTAGCCGCCTGGAAAGAGCATGGGCTTGGTGGACTTCGTGAGCTATCCGCTGTACGAGTAGTGGAGCTTCTCGGTGGAGAGACGACTCGAATTGCAGAATGACTCGAGTCGCTCACACGGACAGCAGCTCGAGAAAGGCCGACCGAGGCACGCCACCCACAACAGTAGCCCGTGTCGCTCCTGGATTGTCGGTAAGAGACAGCCAACCGAAAGCTGGTTCTCGATTGTCCAGTAGCTGCGTGTGCGTGTGTGACTCACGACGCTAGATAGGCAGCCTCTGGACTTTTGTTCTCTCGAAGTCCCATCAAACGCACTGGCGAACTGGATTCAAAAATTGGATCCGTGGTGGTGACCGCCTTTCTCAGACGCAAAACCCGTTCAAGATATAGCAAGATGACGGCGTTTCGACCAATGCTGTGGACTCGCAGAGCCATCACTAGGCGTGACATACGCGTAGAAGGCGTGGCGGTGGGTGGTGGCTCGCATTTGGCTGATGATCTCCGATAATGGCGCACTGTCGCGTCGGCTACAGGCCGATTCAGACGACGAGACCAGCGCATAATTGGCCACAAACATCACCATTGATGTACACATAGATGGTGCTATCCTGGAGCAGCTTGTGGGTGGCGTGGGGATGAGGATTCCACGCCGCCGGCGTCGTCGTTCATGGCTTCGTTCGGATCTCGTCGCATTCGAATCGACCATGCGAACCTAAAGTGAACTTAATGGTGTTTTCGTACTTAGTCGAGAGAATTATCGTACTTTGACGGAGAGTGATCTTGAAAGGGCGTGGGGATCCGAATGCGAATCGCCAGGCAACAATGGAACGTGGGCTGGATCTGTCGCGCCAGGCAATAGCATCGCTGTCGCAGATCCCTCGTGATGTGATTCGCCACGTAGAGCAAGAGGAAGAGCCGTACGCACTGAGCCTCGCGCAGAATCGACTCACGGAGCTCCACGATATCCACGTCTTCCACAACGTCCTGCAGGTCAGTCTCCCCGTGACACTACGAAGCCTGCTAGTGCTAGTATCATACTGAGCTCGTGTTCCAATACGTAGTTAGATCTATCGGGCAACAGGCTTCAATCTCTTGAAGGGATTGAGGCGCTGCAGCTGCTGGAGAGTCTCAACGTGGCGCGCAACAGCCTCACGACCATCGATTCGTTGACAGCACTGCCCAGGCTGCGGGTTCTCAATGCTGCCGAGAACAACCTCACGCAAGTGGACGCGCTGCGGCAGATGAAGGGCATCGTGGCTGTGGATTTGTCGTATAACAGCATCAGTAAGTGGCCACAGCTCAGCCAAATAACGACGCTGGAGGTGAGCTTTCAAACAAGGTTGGAGGCATTTGTGTGGTCTGATAGTGACGAGATGGGTGCGGTGAATAGTCCATCGATTTGTCCAGCAACGCACTGGAAGCCTTCCCAGTAGCGACTGCTATTCGAATGTTCCCACGCAGCTTGAAGCGGCTTTTGCTGGGCAAGAACCGCATTCAGGAGGTCTATTGTCGTCATTTCTTGCTGTGCCGAGACGAATCGGAGGCTCACGCGGTGCTGTCTGTAGGTAAGCGGCATCGCATCACTAGGCATGTTCTTACAGAAGCTAGAAACGATCAAGCTGGATGGAAATCCGGCCGTCCAGCGCATCATTCGTGAAGGTGGCTGTCTTGATTTCCTGTGGGTGAATCTTTTCGCCAGTGTTTCCTTCTCCAAGGGCCAAGGAATGAGGAGAGACGACTTCGTGGTGCCACCGGACACGGTCGTGGCCGTGGAAGACGCCGTCCAGCAAGGGGATGAAGTTCTGCTGAGTCAGTTCCTGGTCACTGGGGCATTGTCCTTCCGCAACCAACCAAAGTCTGTCTTTCAGACGCCTGCGTACCATTCGACGCCGAGCCGAAGGACAGAAAGTGATGCCAACGACCGCTACAACATGGAGGATACGCGTTTCCAACAACCAAAGATCGTCGATCCCGGTCACCAATTGCCTCCTCCAGCGCCAACAACAGTAGCTCCATCATCAAGTGAAAACGGAGAAAACGGACTGTCAAAGGAGAGTAAAATGGAGCTTTGGAAGCGAATGATGAGCGAACGCAAAGGCCCCGAGAAGCGGGAAGTCGCATCGACAGTCTCTCCTGTGGCCGGAAGCGAATCAACTTTATCCAAGGTTCCGTCGGTTGCTCCTGTGGTGATTGCAACACCACCAGCGAAACTACAGTCCCCAGTCCAAGCTCCCCCACCTGCGCCTGGCCTTCGTTTAGATCAGAAGTCCGTGTCAATGAAGGCTTCGCCCTCCACATCTCTACCTCCGCCTCATGCAGCCTCCGTGGAACCGCTGGTAGCGCAGATGAAGACGATGAACGAGCAGGTCATGGGCATTCGCAAGTATGTTAAGGTGTGGGTAAAGCGTGAGCAGCTCGTGCGAGAGGCAGCGGCGAAACGCATCCAGCGCTTCCTCCGTCGCCGACGATGGAAACTCCATTTGAGTTTAAGGATCCGGCAAAGCCAAGTAAGACGACGAGGAGAGTACGGTGTGGAGCACTTTGCCAGCGCGAGTGTTGTGAGGCCACAGCTTCTTCCTCCACAGCTTCTTCCTCCGCAGCAGATCTATCTCTATGCTCACGCCGTCGTGATCCAGCGACATATACGTGGCTGGCTCATGCGGTTCCGAGTGAGCCGTTGGATGTACTACAGCCAAGCAGCCGAGAAGCTGCAATCCGCTTGGCGACAGCGTCGTGGCCAACGTTTCCGAGTAAAAAACGAGCTAGGGCTGCTTCAGAATCCCGCCTGCCGAGCAAACTTAGGCACGCAACAGAGGGACTACCGCACTGAACGACTGGAAAATGCAGTGGCGATGCTAGCGACCGATATCCGTCAGCTTCAGCGTGTTTTCGTTGTTCAAGAACAAGTCATTGCTCGACAATCGCGCGAAATCGCACAGTACAAGCGGTTTGTCACGTTTGCTGTTGAACCACCACTCGTGAAACTCCAGGTACGGTAGTTAGTATGGTTAGTGATGTGTTCACGACGAGTCTGACTATTTCGTTGTGCCTCACAGAGTCTCTGGAGAGGATATTATACACGGCGTCAGCTGAATTTGCGTTCAACGCGCCATCGGATTCACCACACGACCGCAGCCAAGCCAAATGACGTAGTCGCAGCATTGAGATCCGAAGTGGAGAGCCTCAAAGCGCTTGTCCAGAGCCTCTTGGCTCAAAAGTCCACGGATTGATTGAAAATTTACTCTGTTACCTTCGTCTCGCCAGCGTTTTTCTCCTCCTCGATGACTTCAACAGCCTTGGCTGACGGCGGTAGACGCAGTGGTGCGATTTCCAACACGCCTTTCTCCAGCGGCTTGTTCTTGATGATCACGTTGGGTCCGTAGATGCCCTTGCGCAGTCTCGTGAGTGTGTACACGACGGTGTTTGGTAGAAGCAACGTGCATGGATCCGTCACGGACGAACATCCGAGCTGGCTATAGTCACCAAGTACCACGCCGATCTTCTTGCGCCCTGTATTGTAGCGAGCATCTCCAGTGTCGACGATGATCTCATTGTACGCCGTATTGTAGAACAGGTTCAGGTTCGCTGTGGTCACCTGGTTGCCAAAGTGGCTCTTGAAGCCGCAGATCGAGTCACCACAGTACCCTGGATGGCAAAGCTCAGCGTTGTCCATGATCAGCGCGTTCTTGAGTTCACCACGAAGCACGACGTGTCGTCCGATGATGAGATCTCCTCGTAAGTACGTGCCACTGCGAATCGTCGAGTGGTCTCCGACGATGCATGGGCCCTTGATGTACACGTTTGGCTCGATTCTCACATGCTTGCCGATAAAAATGGAGCCTTCAGATACATCAAAGACGCCTCCGAGTACCAAGGCTCCTGGTAGAATCACAATGTTCTTCTTCGGAGGCTTGGGGTGGTCGTGGCCTTCTTCGAAATGGGACGTTCGTCCGTAGGAATAGCGACGCGTCGATGGCGATAGAGGCCTTTGAGGAGTGGAGCTCCCACTTCTCGTTGGCGATCCGAGTGCTGCAAACGTTGGCGCGTTCGGATCCAGATTAATGATCTTCTCTGGTGCGAACGTACGCGAGTCTACACCCGGGTACAGCACGACCTCGGTCGCTTCCGCCGGGTCGATACACTCTGGCCAACGCCACCTACGGGTCATGGACGCAGCCAGCGCCCCCACAGAGTCACCATCTTCATCTTCATCTTCATCAGAGTCGTCCGAGTCGCCAGCGTAGCGTCCGTCCCGGCCGCGCTTGCCGCTGGTTTTGAGGATCGTGACGTTTTTGCTCTGGGAGCTGGCGCCGACCCACGAGCTCTCCCGGAAGAAGGTCTCCAAGTAGGGATGGATCGCGTCGATCACTGCGAACACGCTGTTGCAGCCTCGGAAGATGTCGCTGTGGTCAAAGGCCGCGACGTGCTCAGGCGCGAAGTAGGCGTCCACACGCAGCTCCGGAGGCACGTCTTCCGGTGGTAGAGTACGAAGATCCAGCACAGGCTTGTCAATGGCAATGGGAGTCTCCTCTTTCTGCACGAGTAGCTCTTCAGCTACTGGGACTGGCTTGTCAGAGGTTGTACCAATGGCGGCTGCTGCGTTATCGTGCGGTGGCGGTGCCTCTTGCGTTTCGTGCTGGGCCGGTAGATCGACGGGTGGCGATGTGTCGCCTTTCTCACGCTTTTGCGCATTTTGGTGGAGGTGCTGCGTCGCGAGCACGACGATGAGCGACGTCGCGACGGACGCCGCTGTGCAGCACAGCAGCAGCGCCGCCCATGGAAGCTGAGACGGCGTGCGCATTGATGCGTTGCCCAGGGATTGATGCCGAGCGGCCCTTTGGATCGGAACTGTATTGGGATCCGCTCCCCTCTCTAAAACGTTTCATTTGTCTTCAATAGAAGACTGTATCAATTCATTGAATTGATGAATGTAGCCATTTCACGATCCTGTGACAGGATCGTGGCAAGGGATGGAAGTTGCAAATGAAAAGAGATCGATTCGAGCGGCTTAGTTCGGAACAGCATGCGTGGTCCTACGTCTAAGGCTGCCTATGTGATCTCCGTTGAGGACCGCGGGCAGCGGAGCTTGCGTGTCGAGGCGGGCTCACACCCACTTGCAACGGGTGATCCACGGCCACGTCTTGTTGAAGCAAATCCCGAGGCGCCGCGAGACGTGCTCGTCAGTCGAGCCGGCAGTGCGGAGGCTGCGCGCACCATCCGATTGCAGCTGCGCGGCTTGGGCGGCCTTGACGGAGGCAGAGGCGCTTGAAGCGAGGACGGCCACGGCCAGAAACATGGCGAGAAGGAGCGAGTTGAACGGCTTCAGTGGCGCATCGTGGCTTGGGTTGATCTTGAAAGGACGGGCTTGTGGTCGAAGTGGGGGGGG
>JAADVL010000834.1:0-14001 GCA_023334995.1 Pythium sukuiense | reverse complement strand
GGAGCCCGCCCACGATCTCGTTGGCAGGCACGAGGCGTGACGCGCGGCGACAAGTGCTGGCCGGCTCGTGCAGCAACGGATGAGCACGGCAGCAGCCTGCGCATCCTGTCGAGTCGCCCAGCATGGAGGGGGTTACTGGGGGTATGCCCAGTAAGGCGCAGATTTATTGCGACCAATAGAACCTCATCTTCATCATCATCATCATCATCATCAGCCCAGTAAGGCGCAGACCGTAGGGTGTGCTTTAGGTTGTGGCTGCTTTGGGTTTTGGCTAGCATGTTTCTTTCGGTACTCAAATAGCGGGTCAAAGTTAGGAAAAACACTGCTTGATTTCCCGACTTGCTCATGCTCACTTTTCGGCACCAGCTCTGCTTATGCTTAGAATTATTTCAAGCCACCTCCGGAGGTGGCTTAGATAAAAATCAAGCAGTCTAAACAGCTGGATTGTTGAAAATCATCGCCGAGAGAGGGCACTCTTTCGGGGGAAACATGTGCGAGGGGGTTCTCGCACTTCAAGCCATCTCCAAAGCAACACGCCACTAGAGGAAACGCGCGGGGGAAACGAACGAACGTGGAGTCGAAATTGGACAAAAAAGGCCGCGCCATGGTGCATCTATCACCGAAGGACATCCTCTTTCTGGTGACGTTCATGGAAGACAAGGAGAACTTTGCGTCGTGCGCTCCGTGGCGGCATCTTTCCTTTCAAACTGAGTTCACTCACAGGTGAAGGTTTCCACTATGTCACTATCGCGTTTCTGATATTTATGAACAAATCAGCTGTGGGCGAGTCAACCGGACATGGGACATCTTTGAAACGACTTGAAATTTGATCTCGGAACTGCTCAAAATTGGGCATTCCATCTGCTTGATTTCAGAAGCAAGATTTCTAACTTTGACGCCCCTAATGAGTTCACTTCGCAACTTGCTCTCGACCAGGCAAGTGCCACACCACGCCACACACGCATAAGGCCGCCTTGGTCTCTTTGGGTCACACTTCCCGAGGAAGACCTGTAGCTGCAGCGAGCGTGACTTGAACAAGCGGAAGACGCCCTGCTCCATGAAGTCGTACGCGCGTGCGTCCAGCGTGCACACGCGCGGTTCGACGTGAGCCGGGAAATATGTGTGCGTTCCAAAAAATCTACCAAAACTACCAAAATCGGATCCAACACGGATTCCAAAAGCACATCCTAAAATTTAGGGGAATTTGCAAAATGCGCCAGTTTTTTAGAAATAAATGCAGATCGAGTCCATTTCACACCCAAATGTATCAACACCCCGCAAAACGCGAATATAAGTTGCTAAATGAGGAATCCAACGGACCCGATTTGCATTCATTTTAAAAAAGGGCGCATTTTGCAAATTCCCCTAAAATTTATCATAGGTACGAAATCGATACCAAAAAACCCGCCAAAAATACCACTACCAAATCGCACTTAAACGGGAATATTCTATGTGGTGCACTCAAATCGTACTTAGCATACTTTGAACATCCAAAACGTACTTAATACGCACTTAGCTAGGGTTTCGAGGACGATCCCTACTGCGTACTTAAGGCGTACCTAGCATAAGTTTGGAGGACGAGCATGTCGTCCTCCAAGGAGTTGCCCACGGCTCGTCTTCAAGTCTCTCGTGGGTGTGATAGTGTACATTCTCACTCTCCATTCTTCAAGCACAAGCAACGATGATCTACGGCGACTACAAGTACAACTACAAGGGCTATCGCATCGGAGCGAACGGCAACGAGACTGAGTACTTTAAGTGTTCGAAGAACGCGATGCAAGTCAAGTGCCTCGCTGGCCTTATTGTGTACCGCACGCCTGGGGATGTGCACATCCAAGAGCAGATTGTGCTGACGAAGGAACACACGTGCAAGGAGTACTTTCTGGCTCAAGACCGGGAGATCGAGCGGATCGACTGCCAGGATGAACAGTGTCTTATGCTCGAAAAGAAGGTTCTCGCCAACCTTCGGCGCCTCGGGAGGCACATCTACAAGGAGGTCAAGGATGCGCTCGTCGCTAAGTATGGCAGGCGCGTGCTGCTGGACATCCTCAACAAGGACCAGTGTGTCGGCATCGTCAACCGCGCTCGCCTCGCCATTACAGGTGGAGATGCGTTTCGCACGATCGAGGGTGTGCCTGAGCGCCACGTCTCCCCGCAAGACGTCCGTGACTTCCCACAGTTCAACCTCATTACGGGCTTCGCACACCCCGAGCTGGACAGTCTCCTCCGTTATTCCAACACGGCTGTGTTCATTGATGGCACATTCAAGGTGACCCCGACGCCGTGCGCGCAGTGTGTAATCCTCATGTTGTACGACCGCGCCACGGCGTTCTACATCCCGGTGTTCTACATTATTACCACGGCGCGTGACGAGTGGGGATACTGGCACGCGCTCCACTGGATCAAGGTAGGAACTGGCCTTCGCAGGGAGCCAGCTACGATAAGCTGCGACTTCGAGTGGCCCATCATCAAGGCCGTCCAAGACCAGTTCTCCGATGCCGGCATCGTAGGCTGTCTCTTCCACTGGAAGCAAGCATTACGGCGCAAGCTCATCAACTTGCGCATTCCCGTTGACCAGATCAAGGCAGCCGAAAAGATCCAAAACAATCGGGCCACCTAACAGAACTACCAGAAAAATCCCCACAAAAACCCACTCCAGTGTCTTTCACTCCCCACAAACTTCCACAAATACAGGGATTAATCATGCCAGAGCAAACAGCAACCGGTACGTTTCGGTTTGTTTTTCGGATACCTGGTCCGAATTTTGACTGGGTCCCAACGCTGGCGCGGATTCACATACAAAAAATAAGTGACGGAGTCACCTGCTCACAGATATTTGTTCAGTCTAACTCAGTTCCTCGTCACCAAAAAAACATCCAAAATCTGATTCTAAGCAACCTTTTCCTTACCAAATATTCCACCAACACGCCTGCGGAAGCTACCAAAATAACTGCCAAATTTTGGTACTTTTTGGTGTTTTTTGTGAACTTTTTGGTCTGCAAAAATAGATTTCGCTGGGCCGAGCAGCGCGCGGCCGTGATGATCGTGCGCTTGATGATCTGCTGCGTCGGCGTGCGCGGGAAACGGAAGCCGAGCTTGAGATCGGTCACACGGCCGATGCTTCGATCGGATCCACCGAAACTTCAGCAGGCTGGGCTGATGTCCAAACACAGCTGACCGGAGGACACATGTCATAGCGCAGACAGCAAAGACAGAAGAGGAGAAGTGACGATCAGGATCCAGAATAAACATGCCCGTCAAAGGGAGAGACACTGACCCTTCGTGCAGATGGCAGTGGATTGTGGACGCACACTGGCGCCAATTTGTACCGAGAGGTGCTGCATCGATAGTCAGAAGCAGCAGAGCGATGGGATGGCAACCCATGCCGCCTGCGCACGTAGAGGCAAGCACCGTATAGGTCACGAAGGCGGCAACACCTTCAATTGAATTAGCTTGCGTTGCTGTTCT
Source organism: Pythium sukuiense (assembly GCA_023334995.1). Taxonomy (NCBI): domain Eukaryota; phylum Oomycota; class Peronosporomycetes; order Pythiales; family Pythiaceae; genus Pythium; species Pythium sukuiense. The sequence goes on along the minus strand of JAADVL010000834.1, from coordinate 10,533 downwards.
CACATCCTGAAACTAAGCTAACTCAGCCGGTAGACTGTCTGCTGGTACTACCAGCCTGGTAGTTCGTCTCGAATCCAACTGCATCCGTAACGAACGCCGTTATTTACGGATTTTCACAATGTGGTCCACACACACATTCCATTTTGAACAAAAAACCCGCGGAAACCGCCACAGACTTGGAGACCGACCATGACCGAACCGACGGCCCGAAGCGACGCCCTTCGCGGCAGCCTGTTTCCTCACTAGAAGAGATGACGGACGCCTCTGCTGCGGAGCTGCTGCGTCCGGCCACGCCGTCGCACGCCATGCGCGTGGCGTCGCTGCTGCAAGTCGCGCCGCGCGCCGTTGAGTTCCGCGGCTTCGCATTCCACCACGAATACCTCGCGCAGCTCCGCGTACGCAACGCCAGCGACCGCGCACTTCGCTTCCGCATCGTCCCGCCGGCGCCCGCGTCGCCCTTCCGCCTGCTCTACCAGGAACAGGACCTCGCGACGACCGCCAACCCGACCATGATGCTCCCGCCGGGGCTCAGCCTCACGCTCGACGTGCTGTTCGTGCCGCCCACGCCCGCACGCGCCGCTGACGAGCGCTCTGTGGAGCACGCGCTGGTCCACGACGCCATCCAGCTCACGGGCGACGACGGCTCGCTCGTCACGGTGCCGCTCGTGGCCAAGAAGGCGTTTCCGGAACTAGAGATGGACGCGACGCTGTGTGACTTGGGACTCGTGGTCACGGGCCACCGCGCTGCGTCGGTCGTTCGTATTCGCAACGTGGGTACACACGCTGGGAGGTTCGAGATCGACGTGATGGACGGAGGCATGGATGAGAGTAGCGGGATCCAACAGGGCCTGCGACCGGCGAGTGGCAGCAGACGGCCGAGCATGGCGTCGAGCTCCAGCTCCACGGCGGCGACACCAGAGGCTGCCGTGGTTGTGACGCCGGCGAGTGGCGTACTCGTGCCTGGAGAAGCGCTGGCGCTGCAGATCCAAGTCGTGGGCAAGGCGGTGGGTGTGGTGCGAGCTGTCGCGCGCGTGCGGGTGTGCGGGTACTTTCCAGAGGATGAGAGCGAGAATGCCAATAACCCGGAGGATCCAGAGACCCTCGGGCTTGTGCCTTCGACTTGTGTCGTCGACAAGCTGCTGGACGTGCGAGCGAACGTGGTCGAACACAACGTCGAGCTGGTGCAACGCGTGGGCGGCGACAAGGTCCAGAGTCTGTTTTTCGGTGCGCTTTTCGCTGGCGAGAGCCGTGTTGTCGAGACTATGCTCCGTAACAACGGCCCACTGCCTTTGCTATTCCAGACGACCTTGAATTTCGGTGGAGGTGGGGCTGTCGGAGGATCTGCTGGAGCTGGAGGTCGAGACGCGAGTGCAGAAGAAGACCGAGAGGCGTACCAGCGGAGGAAAGAGTTGCGAGTCGAGCCAGCAGAAGGACGAGTCGAGCCGTTTGGCCAGGTTCCGTTGGTGTTCACGTACCATCCCCGGCAAGTGGATTTGGTGACGCTGTATGAACTGGAGTGCAAGCTGAGACTGCAAGGCGACAAGTCCAACGAAGATGCCAACAATAACTCCGCCAGCGCGTTCCCTCCAGTCCTGCTCAGTGCGTTCGCGTCGATTCAGTGTGCTGACATGCAAGCCCAGAACCTGACGTTTGAGATTTCGGGGAAAACCTTCCTTCCGAAGCTCGAAGTCGCGCCGCAGTCGCTCGATTTCGGTGACATCAAGAGTCACGATCGTGTCGATATGCTGGTCTCGATCAAGAATGTATCAGGACTTCCCGTGGCCTTCCACATTCCGCGACTCGCTCAGTTTGCGACCAAGCCCAGCAGCGGCCGTTTAGACGTGTTGCAGTCCCAGAGTATCGTGGTGAGCTTCGTGCCCACCCAGCTCGGCTCGTTCAAATGCAAGCTCGACATTGTGGTGAACAAGGACGTGATATCGTTTCCGATCCACGTGCAAGGCACTGCTGCCGCGCTCGGTGAGAAGCTTTGCCATGATTTGGTCGGTGGACCTGCCGCGCTTCCCAATGATTTTGAACCGAAGTACAAATTCATGCTTCCCGACGACGCCAAGCAGACCAAGGGCAAGCTCACACGCAAGTTCCATCGCATGGCTCCGTATGAATTGGCTGCACTGAACGGCACAGCGGCAATTGACGAGTACGAGTTCCAGGGCACCAACAATACTCACTTGACTTACTGCGTCAAGGAATTGGTAGATCGTGCGGAGCATCGCGAGCAGTACAACATGTTCGTGGCTGAGTTGCGGCAGCGGCGTGAGGAGAAAAACAAGAAGAAGGTTCGCGCGCTCAAGCAGACCGTGTCCACTCTGCGCACGACGACGACGACGACATCAAATAATGACGGAGATCCCGAAGAAGTCGACATCGTAGAAGACGTGGCTGTGAATCTTGGATTGGATCGTCAAGGAGGCGTCGAGCCACGCATGCTCAAGTTACCACGCGAGCTGTTGAAGAATCCTGATCCGCTCTGGCTTGAAAATCAGTCGTCAATGGGCGGGAATGGGAAGAGCAAGAAGCACTTTTTCGACGACAACAAGTTTGTGAAGAAGAAGTTCAAGCCCCAACCGGCGACGCAAGCGGAAATCGCGGACTGCGGTCATTCACTGACCTTCGATCAGCTTGAAATGGTAGCGTGCGGCCCCAAGAGTATCCAGTTTGGAAAACTGAGTGTGAACGGACTGGGGAAGAAATCGCTCAGCGTGCAGAACAACCTGACTCAAAACATTTTCGTTGCGCTGCAGCTGAATGAGCAAGATCACATGGACGAGTTGGCAGCCAAGACGGTGCTTAAGTCACAGGTGATTCCACCATTATCGCTGGCTGGGTTCGACCTTGTGTTTTCTTCCACCAAAGAGCAGTTTTTCCAGAAGCCCCTGACTCTCACCATCAACGGGGTCCACACGCGGCAGATCACGATCGTCGCCGAGGTCGCACCTATTGCCGTACTGCTATCATCTCACGAACTGCCATTCGAGTTCAGCTCCACTGATACGAACCCATCCATGGCTATGGAACTAGTGGTCACAAATACGAGCGACTCGGTCGCGCCGTTCCAGTGGAAGCTGCTACCTCAGCCCCCAGCCATGAAGTCGCGTCCAGATTCATCGAAGAGCAACGTTACCACTGCCACGACTGCTGCCACAGAGAGCAACCTGAGCAAGCAAGGTGACAAGCAACCAGCCGTGTCCAAACCTATCTTCGAGATTGTTCCTGCGACTGGGACACTCAAGGCGGCGGAGGTGCTTCGGTGTCAAGTCATCTACACGCCACCGAACGCTGCCAGTGGCTCGTCTTCCTCATACGCCATCCTTCCGACGATGAATGGGTTGTCGAGTGGCAGCACAAGCCAGCACTGGCTGGTGAGCGAGTTCCAACTGGACGTTGTCGGAGGACGCAAGGTGGCTTTGTCGTGCAAGGCGCTCTATGCCGAGTCCAAATTCCAGCTTCGTGACAAGAAGATTGACTTTGGGACCATCGCAGTTGGCATGGACAAGGAGAAGCGAATAGTGCTATCAAATCCAGCGAGGGCCGAGCAAGACGGGTTCACGCAGCGGCTCATCTTCTACGCCAGCATTGAGCCGGCCAGTGTTGCGAGCGCACTGGGGTTGTCCATTTCGCCAACAATTGGCAGCATTCTACCACAGGACTCGTGTGAAATCGGCTTGAAGATGTCGCCGCACAAGCCGCTCGTTCTTGAGAACAATGCTGCAACTCTCAATCTGCAATTGCGTGGCGGTAAGTGCGTCAAGGTTCCCCTGCTGGCAAGCGTGGTGATTCCGGATGTCAAGATCACACAGGCGTCGCCGGTCGATTTCGGCGACGTGATTATCGGAGTGAGCGTTCCTCGAGTCGTGTCCCTTGAAAACCACTCGTCGATCGCTGCCTGCTTGATTTTGGATTTAGGAATGACGCTGTCTAAAGAGTTCTCAATCGCGCTGCCTCAGAAGCTCACCAAGCACCTGGAAGACGTGAGCAGCGTCTTCATGCCACTGCTGGTGTCTGGATCCGATGCAGAGTCCACGACTTCTGCACCGTCATCAATTGCAGCCGCATCACCCGGACCAAATGAAGACGCAGATGACTCGACTTGCTCCAAGTGGCAGATTTGTATTCCACCCAGTACGACAGTGTCGTTTCATCTCAAGTTTACCCCGCGTGTACCGGGTAGCCATGACACGATACTCCCGATCCAGTTTGCCGGTCTAGGCCATGTAGCTTCGAGCATCGCGCGCCCTGAGTCAATTACGTGCCGGCTGCTTGCTCGTGCCGTGGCTCCCCGGGTTTTGTTTTCTCCGAGTGCTGTCATCCAGTTCCACCGCTGCGTCATCACACGTGAAGGTATCCGCAAGGTCCCGTACACCAAGACACTGCAGCTCACTAACAACGATCCGACTGGCTCGACAATCAAGTGGCAGATTGATACGTCCAAGTTCAAGGCAGCCGCTGCTGCTGCCGCGACGCAGGCTGCTTCAAAGCGATCGTCGTCAGCCAGCAGTAATCAAGCAGCGGTCGTGTTCCACATGGCGCCAGAAAAAGGCGAGCTTGCGCCTGGCGAAGATGTCAAGATTCGCGTGAGCTTTCTGCCCATGGAAGCGGTCGAGTATGGCGAAGACGAAGTCCCTCTACTCGTCGATGACCAGTTCTACATCAATCTGAGTGTGTCAGGCGTCGGCATTCATCCACACCTTTCCTTCAGTGAAAACAAGATCGTGCTTCCGACAGTACCGCTTGGGATTCCGTCCGTATCGCGATTCTTCATCCAGAGTACGGGCTACGACCACCTTGAGCTCACGTACCGACTGCCACTCGATGTGTCGAAGGCACCTATCACGTTGCAGTTTCCGAAAGGTAAAATCTTGAGCATGGCGAGTCCCAAGATTCCGTGCGAGTTGCGATTCCTCAGCAAAAAGAGTGTCGCGTTCAACGCCCGCATCGAGTTCCTCGATGCCGACGGCAACGTGTTCTATCTCCCGATCGCCGGTTGCACGGAGAACTGCTTCCTGACCAACTACGACTTTGTTTACACACAGAGGAGCAAGCTCACTGACGATGAAGCCTCGAACGGTCTATCAGGTCCTGCGGGAACTTCACCCCAGTCGCTGACGTACTACACACATCCGACGTTCAAGTTTCCGATCTACTATATCAGCAGGAAGCAGGCTGAAACTGAGCTGAATAAGTTCAAGGCACAACTTGTGAAGGAGAAGGCTGCTGCTGGCGCGGCTGACGCTGGAGCGGCCCAGCCTCCACCACAGTCAGCGATGGCTGGATTCGTGGACGTTGATGCGAGTTCGATTGCCGTCGAGCGAGAGCTCATGACTGTACCTCAGGGAAGTCTACTCGCTTCGTCTGCTCCACATATTTCGACTTTCAGCGAGCGAGAAGTCCAGTTCGTCGTCCAATATCTCAACGCAAACTTCCTGAAGACGCCAATCAGTAGATTCCCGCAGGATTTGGCAGACTCGCTTGGAAAGCCTTTGTACGAGCTGCTCGATATGGTGTGTACGAAGAAGCCACCTGTCAACGCTATCGTCGGCAGTGTTCTGGTAGACAAGAACAAGGCCTCCAACGCATCAAAGGCTGCCATGAACTCCAGCAACTCTGTGCCATCGAAGAAGGAGCTGCTTACAACCTACACATCCCAGTACACAGAGCTATTGAGGTTCCTCAAGTCCTACGGTGCCATGCTCCACGACGTGCTACCCGAGCAATTGCTGTCCCAAGATCTGTACGTTCGCGCTTGTGAAGATCCGCGAGCGGATCCTGCGATTCTATCGTCGTCAGCTCTGCTGAGCATGAAGTTTCTTCAGCGTCGGAATGCTCTGCAAAGCGAATGGGCTGCTGTGAGTGGATCGGCGTGGATGAAGGTGTTGTACCAGGTTGTTAAGTGCTTCCTTTTGTATCGGATCACACAGAAGAGCTACACGCAGCACGCAGCGCAGTATCAGCAGAGCGGATCGTCCACTCAGTTGACGCAGCCACCACCTGCACCGTCGTCGAAAGAGAACACAGCGTCCTCTCAGTCGCAGTCCCAGCTTCAAATCCAGGCGAGCCGCACGAGTCAGGGCAGCAACGTGTACAGCGAGTCGGAGATGGTGCTCGTTCAGTGGATTTGTGACCACGTTCGAAGCAAACTGTCCGCAGCCTCCTCTACTTCGCTCGCTCCGTCTTCAACTGCAGTCGTTCCGGAAGCTCGACTCCTTGACCTCCACCACGATCTTCTGGACGGCAAGTTCCTTTTCCACGTGTTGGCATCTCATATCCCGACTCTTTCACTCGACTCCAGCGACTACCGTGGCTTTCGGCTCGCAGCGACCGCCCCAGCAACACCTAGCACTGCTCACATTCAGCAGAACGCGCCAGTGCTGCTGCACGCACTGCGCTGTTTCGGTGTCGACTTCGGAATCGACCCGAAAAGCTTCTTGGTCGCCATGAATGGTCGGGAGATGGTCGTGCTCTTGCTTCACATGTACCAAATGCTGCCGCAGTTCATTCCAAAGGCCACGATCGAGTTCAAAGGTGTGCTTGGCCAAGAAATGGAGAAGACAATCGAGCTGAAGAACCCGAGCTCTCGTGCTATCCAGTACCACGTTTTCCTAGATGGTGGCGACGATAGTGATTTCCGCATCGAGTCGAGCCACGTTACGTTGGAGCCTGGGAAGACACTCGCGTTTGTGGTCAGCTTCAAACCGAAATTCTCCAAGAAAGTGACGGCAAGATTAGTCTTCCAGTCTGTGCGTGAGACGCTTTCGAATTCGGCCAGTGGTGCGACGATGGTTTTCCTGTTGGCGTCCAACATCACAGCGCGGAAGCCCGTTCGCGTGATCCAGATCGAGGCGAACGCGTACGACAAAAAAACGCACGAGCTCACCGTCGAGAACCAGTTTTTGGCGAACGCGAACTACAAACTCACAATGACGCAGATGCCGATGACAGCGTCAGGTTCTTCTGGGGTATATGGTGGGGGCGCTGCTGTGGCCCCAGCTCCAGCAGGCTCTGGTGCAGGTAACTCGAAGGCAAAGGGAGCAGCAGCGGCATCTAAAGAGTCCGTCTCGGCGTCTCCAGGATCATTCTTTGGCCAATCGCAGCCTCCAGGACGACGTAGCTCCACCCAAACGAAGCCTCGCAATGGAGAAGATTGGAGTACTGAACATGCATGGTGTATCGCTGCTCAGCAACCCTTCTACTTGCCGGAGTATGGCGCCGCTGCAATGGCCAGTACATCGAGCTCGTCGACATCTGGTGAACGAGGCGCTGGAGTCGTCGTGGCGATCCGCAGCCAGTCGTCAGCGACTATCAAGCTCGAATTCCTTCCGCTGGTGCCTGGAAATTTCAAATGCCAGCTGCTGTTTCTGGACGAAAAGGTTGGCGAGTTCGTGTATGAGGTCCACGCAACAGCTCACTTGCCATCCACGATCGAAACGCTGGAGTTTCAATGTGAGCTCAGTGCAGGCCTCACTGGAATCGGAGGTGGTGGCGGCGCGGGAGGCGGACGTGTCGGTGGAGGCGCCCACTTCTATCGTGAGCTGACGATCCCATCAAAGAACCTGCAGCTATCGAAGGCACTCTCGACATTCGTGGATCGTGCCAGTGGTTTGCTGAAGACGAAGCTGAAGGAAGGCCTGAAGAAGTGCGAGGAAACTCACCACTCCAACTTTGTCGTCGAGTTTAATTCTCCGTATTTCGCGCCCGTATTCCACGAAATGACGGTAAGCCACACGGCAAACGGCGCCGGAGGTGGCGGTGGAGGATCGAAGGCATCGAAGCAGTCGACAGTGAGTGCTGAGATACCGTTCACAGCTCGGACCGAGGCGAGTGGAGTCGGAGCATCCAGCGGTGATGCTGGAGCCACCAAGACGGAAAAGAGTGGTGGAAAACACCTCGCACGCCTCGGCACACCGAGGGGCGGTGGAGGTGCTGGAGCCATGCTCACAGCGACGCCAAACGCAGTACTGATGGATTTCCAGCCAAAATCGGCGGGATTGTACACGTGCAAGCTGCTGCTGCGGTCCCAGAACACGGTTTGTGGCAGCTCAGACTGGCGCGTGTATGACTTGGTCGCGAAAGTGAAGGAGCCCAACGTGAAGACACTGCTAGAGTTTGTGAGCCCTGCGCGGCACAACATCGTGCAAGATATTCCATTGACAAACCCATCAGACGCGGCGTGGACACTGAAGGCTGTCTTCGGGTCAAGTGCCAGCGCATCCGGATTCACAGGACCGTCAAGTATTCACATTCCACCGAAAAAGACGATCAACTACCCGCTCACGTTCGCACCGAAGTGGATTTCGCAGGAGAAGACGAGCTTGACGCTGGTAAACCCGTCGACACAGCAGCAATTCGAGTTCGAGTTGAATGGGTTCGGGGAAGAACCATTGGCACAGGATCACGTCGTGCTGCAGTGCCAGGCGCGGACGAGTTTGGTGCACGAGTTTGACGTGAGCAGCTTCAAAACGGATCCACCAGGAGTGCAGACCTTCAAGATCGAGAGCGACCTGCGTGATGTGGTTGGCCCGTCGACTGTCGTTGTACCGAAGGCTGGAGATACTGCAAAGTACGCTCTCACTTTCAGCCCCATCGTCAGCGGCACGTACTTTGGCTCGATTACATTCACGAACCTGCAGACAAACGAGTATATTTGGTACACGATCGAAGCGAGCGTCGCACCACCAGCACCGGAGGCTACTTTGGACATGAAGACGACCGTACGAGGCGCGATGGGTGTGGAGATCTCGCTAGAGAACCCTCTGGATCATGCCGTAGTGTTTTTCATCGAACTACAAGGCCGTGGACTCATGGGACCGTCGACGTTCGAGTTGGACGCCAAGCAGTCGGGTGTCTACGAGCTTGTGTACTCACCGTTGTTTGAGGTGCGGGATCCTGAAGACGGAGCTGTATTGTTCTCAAACGATGAGATTGGTCAGTTCTGGTACGCTCTCGCCTTGATCGCCGAGCCTGCAGCGCCGACTCCTCTAGACGACATGTCGTGTGCTGTTGGTGACGTCTGCGCACAGCCGATATTGCTTCAGAACCCGAGCGACCGCGAGCTGTGGCTGCAGTACAGAGTCACCAACTCGCGCAATTTCTTGATTAAAGGAAGCTCGAGCAGCACAAGCATCAGCAGTCCGAAGCACGCAAGCCGAAATGGCAATGATGGTCCGAGCAATCCAACCGTGGTTAAGATCACCCCATTCGGCACGGCAAGCGTTGTTGTCGAGTACACGCCGTCCTCGCTATCAGATTTCGAGAGCTCGCGGGTTGTGTTCTCCATGCCTGAGGTCGTGAGCGACTGGGAGTTTGAAGTCAAGGGCAAAGGCAGAGCGCCAAGTCTGATGAAGCCTGTACGCGTTCAGTCCAAGGTACATGAGGCCGCGTCGTCATTGTTCACATTCAAGAACCCATTCGTGGATGCGCTTCGAGTAGACGTCAAACTCGTGGCCAAGAGTGACAGCGGCTCCAACAAACGCCAGCAAACGACGCCTGGTGGAACGCCAGTGTTCGATATGCTGCTCAAGAAATCGCACGTGACACTCGAGGGCTTCAGTCAGCTCCAAGTGCCGATCTCCTTCTTGCCGCAGTTTGTGTGTGAAGCCCACGCCGAGATCGTGATACAAGGCCAGGACGACTACGCCGAGCTCGAATGGAGATACCCGATCCACGGCGTGGCGGAGGCACCTCTTCACCCAAAGTCGTTCGTCCTTGCTTGCCAGGCACGCGAGCCACTTGAGAAGGTGCTGATGTGTGAGTTGTTGGCGGCCCCACCAAGCTTTTCAGTTGACGACGAGACCATTACCGCGACGTGGGAGATTGACAGCGCACGATTCGGCTCACTGGCATCTGCCGAAGCGATTGAACGGTGTCTGCGAGTGACACCACTTGCTCCAGACACGTCCCAGGGGCTCGTGTTGCCTTACACAGTTCAGTTCGAGCCACTGCGGCCGTATCGTGGGTCCGTGTACTTGCTTCTGAGCAAGAAATCGGGCGGCTCGTGGCGCTTTGAGGTCGTGTTGGACGTCGGTGAGCCTCCAGTGGACGACGTGATCGCAATCGAGTCGACTCTTAACCAGACGGCCAGTGTCGCGTTCCAGCTTCGTAACCAATTTCGTTCTCCAGCTCAGTTCCACGCCGAGTTCTCCGCCGGCTCCTCGAGTGCGTTCACGGTGTATCCTTCTGAGGGCATCTTGCCGCCGTTCGGCAGTGAGCAGGGCATGAGTTTCGTGGTATCGTTCACTCCAACGGGCTACGGCAAGATGCAGTCGGGGCAGTTGCTCATTCTGACGGAGGAGATGCAGTGGACATTCAACGTCAAGGGCACGTATCCGGACATGAGCGCGAGTCTGGGCAGCAAGAGTCTGAGTCTAAGCAGCAGTGCGTCGCGTAGTCGACTGGGCATCGATTCGGTCGGGACTCCTGCGACGTCCAGCAAAGGCAGTTCGAAGGCAAGCCGTGGCTCGAAGGCGAGTCGCAGTTAAGAAGCTGATGCATTCTCCCCAGCGTGAAGATAAGGGGGGG
>JAADVL010000833.1:0-14026 GCA_023334995.1 Pythium sukuiense | reverse complement strand
TTTTTTTAGATGGGGAGGCAGTATCATGCAGGCAACCTTTGGTGCTGGCGGGTTCGAGTTGGCTGAACACCACAACTATCGTGATTGCCATGAAGCGGCTGGCGGATGACCATGCAGGGGTTGGCATCATCAATCCTAGGTTTGTCGAGATTCGGGATGTTCGACGTCAGAAAAAAGCGCCGCGTCCTACGGGGCAGTGCAGAGAGGTGAGACCTATATCATTGGCTGCATCAACACCGACGACTGCCATTGGATGGCGTTCGTTATTGACCGATCCACAAGTCGTTGCTTCACATACGATTCGCTCCACGCAAGATATGGCTCCATCGAGAATATCTGCAGGACTGCCGTCGAGCCTCTCATATCAGAGGCATTCACATACGAAGTGTACGACGGCCCAAAGCAGAACGACACGCACAACCGTGGTGTTTTCTGCCTCCTCTTCATCGCGATGATTGTTGGCGATTTGGTCTGGCAAGATGATTACTATGGCTGCCTACCATACTTCCACCTGCGCTACTTGCATGATACGTTGTCATACGCGCAACCCGAAGATTCGCAGGCGGTATAAGTTGCTGCAGAGATGGGGAATACATAGCAATCAATATATTGATGTGCATTTTTGCTCTTCTTTCTACGAAGGGCAGTCGCTAAAGCTCGGCTTTCAACTGTGCATTCGATCATCTTCCTCTCTTTGCGTGCATAAGTTTGTAGAGGTGGATTGTCGATAAATTTATGCAGATGAATGATCAGTGGAGGTTACATCCGCACCCGCCCGACGGTGCAGGAACTCGTTCAGCAGCACGCTTCGCCGCACAGCCGCGAGGCGATCTCCTCCACCGACCAGTCCGACACACTCCTCGCTGCATGGACAACCCCAAATGACGGTGCAGGCACGCGTTCAGCAGCACGCTTCTCCATAGCACCACGCTTGGCCAGTGTGACGCGATTGGCTTCCCCAATGCGCTCAGCGTTGAGCCCGCGCAGGTGTTCAGTATTGCGTTGACTACGCAACGGAAACGCATGCGCGACGGCTTGTGCACATTTGCCTTGTTTCGCAGGCGTCGCACGTGTCCCAGTTGTTGTCTTCGGCGAGTTCTCCGGAGGACGGTAAACATAGTTGTAGTAGGCACACCTCCGTGCAGCCTGCCCAGCCTCTCTCGCGCGCGAAATAGTAGCCGCAGGGGCTGGTGGTGGCGTTCCTGGGTCCCATGACATACGCGGGCTCGTCGACCCCATATCTGTTGGCGCTGGGGCCACTACAAAGAGTGCCGACGCCTGCTCGCACGAAAGATCTTGTTCGGCTGACTTGACTTGGGTATGGAGTCCAGGAGGGGCTACTACTGGGGTTGGCGCGTCGATTGGGAAGCGTCGCCGCGAGAATTCTTGCTGCTGGCTGGGGGCGCTCGAATGCTCCGTGGTGGCGCTGCTCTGCCGCTTGCTTGATGGAGCTGTAGGTGTCGTGGGCTGTACGTTGTGGGGCACTTAATTCGCAGGTGCTGTTGCTTGTGTGTCGCTGCTTGTGGTGCTGGTTATTCGACGCTGCTCGTGTCGAGCGTGCGTGCCAGAGTTGCTTGCGCTGAGCCCCCCCCACACTCGTGACGGTTTCAACGGCGCTCTTCGTTGCAAATTGGGGGATCCTTGTGGCAGTCTAGTAGCTGCGACAGAGTGGCCGATCATCGCAGAATGTCCGGAAAAGCCTCAGAATTGTCGTGAAGCCATATTGGAAAGCGGGTAGTCGGCACTTCGTGGCAGTGTATGCAATCGTACCATTGCGATGTGACATAGTCTGCGAGCAAGATACCTGTTCCCAAGGCGGAGAGGTCGACCAGCTTGTACAGCCCGCCATCTCGGTGTAGCAGCCCTGAGTCTTATCCCATGATTCGCATGTCACGTAGCTAGTCTCGCACACTGCGGCCGTGCAACTGCCATCGGCGGTGCTGAATGGAAGTCTCGCTCGTGGCCTTGGTGTGTTCACCACCACGCCATCGATAGATGCTCGAGCGCGTGAAGGTCGTCCTAGACCACACTTTGGAGGACTGGATCGCGCCAGCTGGCGCCGCCGTGCTCAATCCTTTCAAAGTGAGATCCCACGATGGATGTCAAGGTCGCTGGGCTCAATAGGCTTCAGTGGATGGATCTGGGAGCGCTGTCGAGCCTACTCGCGTCTGTCACCGCCTCATCTCATTCGATCTGGCACACTCACTTCGCCACCACAGTCCACGACGAAGCCACTCGCCTGTAGCGCCATCACAGAACTTATCCGAGTCGAATCGACGAGAACAGACCAGGGAGCCAAGGACTTGCACAGTTGACACTTGTGCGGTAAGAGCTTGTCTGTTGAATACCTATCGCGCGGAACCATTACAACACCGTAGGCCGTTGATGATTCTGACAGTCCCCCTTAGGCACCTGGTGGGAAGAGGAGAACGTAGGTGATGAGATGCATAAGGCTTGAAAACATAGGAGAGTCGGCGAGCGTTGTTGACGTTCTAAATGCGGCTTGGCAAAATGCACGATGACTTGGAAGGGCGCCACAAGATACACGGGACTTTGGTCCCACACGGTCTTGACGAGTTCAAGCGGTTGCCGTTGCAAATACCCAGCTGGACGAAAGAAGTAGTGGATCTTGATGATCATGTCGCGATCGAGGTGGCGCAAGGTCCAGAGGTCGCTCCAATTTCGTATGGAACGTGAAAATACGGAGACTTCTCACAGACCTACTTATTGTCAGAACATGGCACCATTCGGTCAGAGGTGGAGTCCCAAGCGGACAGGATAGCAGCCTGGAGCTGGCTCACATTGTCATACTGCTTGCCATCGCGGTAGACAATGCCAGAGATTTTCGATGGGGTTGAGGTCTGGCGACCGCGCAGGCCAGTCCATGACCGTCAACCCCATCTCTGAGAAAAACTCTTTCGTCTCACTGGAGGTATGGATCGGAGCATTGTCTTGCTGAAAGACGAACTCAGTTCCATACCTCAAGTGGGCGAAGGATATAATATACTCACTGATCGTGTAGATGTAGTGGGAAGAGACCTGGTGACCGACTAGAATCGCCAGTTCACTCTTCCCCTCCCAGCCGATGGCTCCCCAGACCAGGACACTGCCACCGCCTTGCTGGCGACGAACGGTCCGCTGCGTCGGGCGGCGCAGGTCGCGCCAGTAGTGGCGCAGGCCGTCGGGGCCGTCGAGGTTAAACTTCTTCTCGTCTGAGAAGATGACGACCTTCCAGTCTTGTTGGGTCGCCATCTTCTCAGACGCCCAACTCAAACGTGCCGCCTTGTGCTTGGCCGTGAGCGGGAGAGTCTCCTCCATCTTTGTGTGCTCGAGGAAGTCGCAGCGAGCAAGCACGCGTCGCACCGGGTGTGTGGTGCAGGGAAGGGAGAGCTCGGTCTTGAGCTTGGCGGTCTTGGAGTCGCCCTTCGCGCTCGGACAGCTTCGGCGGACGGCCGACTAGCTTGCGCTTGCGCTTGGTCTTGGGCTTGATGACACGTGAGACGGTCGAGATCGACTATCCAACGCGCTCTTCGATGGCTCGGTACGAAAGCCCCACTTCGTGGAGGCCTTTGATCCGGCCCTTCTCTTCTTGGGTAAGTGGTTGCTTGGGCGTCATTCGCTGACTGGCAACCACGCCAGCAGCTGACCACAAATTTCTAACGACCATCACTCTAATAGTATAGGTTTTGTATGGTATTTTCGTTCCATGATTGTGTCCACGTGTCATTTTTTCCAACTGTATAGAAGTGGTGCCAACGCGTGGGAAAAATGGCGCCGCAGCCACAAGCACGCGTGGCGCATTGTGATTGGCACCTCCAGTCAAACAGCGTCTAAAATTGCCCAGTAGAAGCGGCGATATTGTAAAATTTAGGAGCGTTCCATTAATTTGTCCAGGAATGTAGGTATTTGTAGGGAAAACTAGCCAATCAGGGTGTACCTTCAGAGTGCCTCCTCTGCCCTTTTATCACACGTTCTCCTCACGTGAGAACCACTATTATATCTCCAAGAAAATTCAATGAAGGAAGCGAAGGATACTCCTCCAGGAGGCACGGTAACCTGGTGTCTACATGTGGCTCAAGAACTCTATTCTATTAGCCCTAAAATTCCACCCTCAACAATACAATAGTTGGTATAGTGAGAACAGCTGTTTGTTTAGGTCTAAGGGTAGGATATCCCCTCAAAAAGGGGTATGTGACATTGCAAAACATGTTAGAGATATGGTTCACTCCGTTGATGGGGTGCTCATTTGGATTTGCTGAAGCATACTTGATTGGACGAAAACGGAGGGATCAATGTGGAGAAGAAGGCACCAACATCTATTTTGTCGATTCCGACAGTGCAAGTTGGCATCAGAATTCGGTAATAACTTGCCCGAAAGTGTGATTTGCCCCAAACGGAACGCTTCTGGTGAACGTGCAAAAGAGATCCTCTTGTCGTTCAATTACCTTCTCGAATCTCGCCTTGGCTGCTGCGATATGGCCCATAACCTAAAAAGGTTAAGCAAACCATCAACGCCTCCGCTCGAGACGGCGCTACATCATCTTCGAGTCAGTGCATCCAGAAACGATAGTGAGCCACCAACTCTTCCTTGACCGAAGGCGTCACTAATGCGTCCACCAGAAAAACTTCAGGCACTCGTCGGCGCGCTGTCCCAGTCGTAGCCGAGTTCATGTCGAGGCAGCCCATATTGACGTGACTACCAAGCGCTATCTTCGAGTTTGTAGTTGATCGACAGCTCTGTTTCTGGTATCGTGTGCACATGAAATCACGGGTGGAAGAGAATGGCTGTGTTTTTTTTCATACAAAAGTGGCATACTACCGTTGCGAGCAAATTTAAAGGCGATAGCTTGGCATCACCGTTGTGAGCGAAGACAAAAGCTATAGCTCTCCCTTTTGTCCATAAAATATGTCCTACCCCTTCGAGTCCAAGCATTTGAATGCAAATTTAAATCAATTTATGTACAAGGAACAACCACTGGATTAACTACATCATCAAGCAGAGCAGGCGGCCATATCCTCAACATGCTCACAAGTGGGCTGCGCTGAACCGATCAAGACCGCGGACATATTTTGTCGCGAGAAGAAATCTGATCAAACTTCAATCAAGAATGGCGTCGCGAGAACGACTCCAGTACTGCCTGGTATTTTTTTCTATTCAGAAAGCATTCCAACTGCCAGGGAGGGACTGGTTCTGCGCAGTGCTCCTCCGAAAGAATTCAGTTGCCAAGGTGTTATATTGATGAATCTATTCAATACTGGGTTTGGGTCAGGCTATAACCACCCATTGGACCCGAAACAGTTGTATTACACCACACCAAATATTCCACAAGGTTTTGGCTCTGATTTCCATGTCATTTCTCAAATCACCCACTGATCGAGGTGGGTGGTTTCGAGAAAGGATATGGCATGGAAAATCGAGCAGATATGGCATCCTATTTGCCGAGAAAAAGCCTGTCATTTGGGGATCTTTGACTCACCCTGTTGTGGTGTAGCGGTGTCCAAAAAGACACGCCTTCCACGAACAACGCCGTTCCCGTACCGAGATCCACCTGGGGATCTGCTGAATACGAGGCTTGCGCCCTGATTCTTTTGTCTTGTCTCTGCTTTAGAGCCTTGTAGTTCTTGACGATCTCGCGTTGCAAGCGCGAGAAGACTAGTCGAACGTCGGGAATCATGGGGGTGGATCGACACGCGGTACTTGTACACGCGTGGACCGGTTGTCTCCAGTAGATCAACCTCGTGAGAGGGGATCGGAGACGCCTTCTTCAGCAGCTAGACTTCCGACGAGGAGAGAATGCGCTGGACCTTGGGACCTTGGTAGATCTTCGCCGCGAGGCTGGATCTACGTACCTTGCCTTGAACCTTTACCTTGAGCAGACCACCACGGAGGGGGATCTGCGACCTTGCCTTGCGGGGGCGTGTAACGTGTGCTACTGTCACACACCGGAGTTGAGGAGTTGAAGTTACGCACACACGACGGGTCCTTGAGCTTGAGCTTAGAACACCTTGGCGTGCTTCTTCGCCACGTGTCGAGACTTGTGTATGATCGGGGAAAATCGCAACTTGTTGATCGTGGGCCACCCGCTTTGATCTGCATCCCACGTTAGTGTGGACTACACCACATCCGGACCTTCTCGGATCCTTATGTAGTCCACACCAACCCGGGACCCACCATGCCGGCCGACCCTTAGTACCCTTCCTACCTCTTACAGTGATCCCTTCCTAACCTATGCTAGTAGATCCCGTCCCTTACTGTATTCTATTCGGGACCGATTCCAGATCCCAGTCGCTCCACCACATCCGCCCCTCTTGATTGACGACGCAGCCGAACTGCCAGGTCGATGAAGATCCATCGGTCGTCGCCGCATCGTTCGCACCCAGAACCCCGATCCACGTTCTTGTCGCTGTCAGGACTTCGCATCCATGGTATTGCAACCGACAGGGCTCAGATCCCCATTCAGTGCCGGATCTGTCACTCTCACACGTCGCAGATCCTAGATCAGTCGCTGGACGCGTTCGCGGCTTAGATCTCGCGGGATCTCGCTGGATCAACACTGCCACGAGCTTCCACTCGACTCAGCGATGCTCTAGCACGCTCGATCCGTCGGTGGATCCGCGTCGAGTCACTCGGCGGCGGAGACCACTCGTCCTGGCAGCACTTCCACACGACGCACATCCTGGAACTGTCGCTGGACGCATTCGACGGCTTGGATCTGGCAGGATGTCGCCCCTGTGGTTCGGTTGGTAGTCACATCTGTGGTAGATCTGACTTCCCCTTCATATGCACACTCATAAGCACACAAAATACACGTTCATCTTGCCGTCCGACAGAATCCCCCTACGTCTACGCGTACGTCTCCAGACGGATTGGATTCCGTGCGCCCACCGTCTTCCCCTACGGCGGTGAGGGTAATGCACGGCCCTCTTCTCGTCTGACAGGATCCCCCATACGTCCACGCGCATGTCCGGACACCAGAGAGTGTGGTACATACGACCGCTGTTTGCAGTAATTGTGGTGTTTGATACCATTTGGATAGAGAGTGTCGTCAGCAGTACTACATTTACTGGTTTGAGTGGTTGTTTTTACCGAATACACCAATGAATGTGGTCTAATTAGCTATATCTGCTAGAACGAGTGGTTTTACTAGCTACTCGTCATCGTCGCCGGTAAGATCCGTCACCTTCGCCACTGGTACCTTCGACATCTTCAGCAGAGTCTTGCACTCAGGGCACTTCACGTCGAAAGTGAACGCGAAGTGCTCCACCTTGCGGTACTTCTTCTTCTTCTCGAGGTAGACGGCGTAGCTCTTGTCGTTCTCGTCCTCGTAGTGCGCCCGAGCTTCCGCCACCTGCGCCTCCAGCGTGTTGTACTTGAGCTGCCCGTAGCAAAGCCAATGCATACAGTGGCGGCACGACGTAAAGCGCTGGATGGTTTTGTTGATCACTTCGCTGCAGATCGCACAGATAACAGCGTCGTCTGGAACTGGACCGGACTTCGCGGCGGCCTTCATCTTGCGCGTACCGTTGTTGTACCGCGAGAATGTAATCAGGCGGTTCTCCTTCTTGGCGTTCTCCATCTGGGCCAGCACCTCCGCCGGTGCGTGCTTCTGCTTGCACCGGTTGGAGGTCGCGAGGTGGCATTCACGTGATTCGACACCCGCAAGGGTGCTCTTGCAGTGGGGCGAGTACACGACAGGCATTCGCCAACGGTGTCTTCACTGGATGCAGCTGGTGGGGGCTGAGTTCTGACCAGACGAGCCAGTGCAGCAGCACCAGCTGCGGACACAACAACGGTAGCAGGTGGGGCGGCAGGTGGGTCTACAGGTGAGGCGGCAGGTGGGTGTGGTGTAGCGGTGTCCAAAAAGACACGCCTTCCACGAACAACGCCGTCCCCGTACCGAGATCCACCTGGGGATCTACTGAACACCTTATTGTCCTCGAATACGTCGAGCTGGGCTCGCCGTATCACGTTCTGTGGCGCTTCGCGCTGAGCGACGAACTCCAAGTTCGCATGGCGACGGAAATCGCTCACGCGATGGAGTATCTACACGCGTTCAACCCACCTGTCCTCCACCGTGACCTCAAGAGTCTCAATATCCTCGTGACGACAGGCTTCACCACCAAGATCACAGACTTCGGTCACTCTCGAGATCAAGTCTGCGATGCCTTTGACGGGAAACGCCGACACCACGCAATGGATGGCGTAAGTGTTGTATCGTATGTATGGTCTCACTGAACTAATGTGCGTGCATGCAGGCCGGAGGTGATCTTTCAGCGTCCCTTCTATGAAAAAGTGGCCGTGTTCTCCTACGGTATCGTGTTGTGGGAGCTGTTCACGGCCGAGCTCCCGTACGACCACGGCGAAGCCACTGCAAAACTTACTGCGGAATGAGTTGTGCGCGGAGCACGCCCGTTCATCCCGTATCATGTGCCCAAGCTGTTCAACGCCCTGGTAAACGATTGTTGGGCGGCTGATCCAGCCAAGAGACCATCCTTTTGCAGCGTGATTCGGCGCCTGAACATGGCCTACCCGAGCAACAACTGATGTACATCTAGAGATCACTTCGAAGTAGTCGCAATACGTAATACTAATATATTGTGATGCATTCCTCCATTGTTTTTCTTTTGGGACACAAATCAAAATCTAACAACCACCACTTGACGAAGCAAGGAACTAAAAACTGCCGTGGGTGGTTCGTGATTGGACACACCTACCATCAATGTCTATCATTGTGTTGCTGCTCACGAACATATCTCATTTTCACGAGAAAAGACCCTCGGCCAGATCGCCTGGCAGCGATCTAGGGATTCCTCGAAGACCACATTTTCCGTGTGATCATTCGGGATATGATGTTCCAGGTGGTGGTTGCTTCCCAGTGTATCTGGTAGTGGCACCACGGTGATCACGACGACGTCGCGCCTTAGGCGCTGACGGTGGCGACGGTGACGGTGACAAGGTCGATGATCCGCGCGATCTTCCGCGGGATATCACTATCGGCGATCTCAGTGATGGCTGCTGGACACGACGTCGCGAACGGAATGTCCTCGCCGAGACGACTCGTCCCTCCCCAAGCCTTAAAGGTGGTGCCAGCTATGTGCTGGTCCAAGTGAACGCATCCGGAGGCGCCGCAGTCATTGTGTGGTCGGTGGTCATGAGTCTGGCCGACGCCGAGACTATGAACGACCAAGTCGAGTTTCTCGGCCTCGCGCACGCCCCAAGGCTACACAAGCGCACTGGTCAGTGCCGCTGTAGGTCATTGGTGGCAGCGACCAACCCCGCAACCCCAGACAACCCAAGAATCCCGAACTGAGGCGCTATTACGGCAGGACTGGACGCCTCACCGACGAGATCGGTGTGGTCGACCGGCACCATCATAACAAGGCGTTCCACGGAATGGCGGACACCGCCGTGGACACTGCGATGAACCAGAAGGCTTTGTCGCAAGTCTGTCGACAGAACTGCGCTCACCCCTCTTCTTCTCGGAGACCACTCCCAGGGTGCGGATGGTTCCTGAGCGGTGTCGGGTGGTTCTTGAGTGGTGCTTCGGTAAATACAGCCCAATAATCAAGAGTAGGAGGTGCTCAGTCGAAATACATGCTGATCTGGTTTCCATTGGCGTGATACGTCTTGCAGTTGGTGAACAGCATGGCCACTGTGACGACTGCAGCGACAGGGAGAGCATGATCTTCTGTTGTTTCTTGAAGTCAATAAACTTCCAAAGGCTTTTCAGCAGTTCGAAAGTCCACTCAACACATTCGCGCACCGAACTCGTCCGCTTGCTTAAGTCCGCTTGCTTGGTGGACGAGATGTTTCCTTTGAAACCGTTGAGCCGTCGATGAGACACACCGTAAGCTGGATCACCGTAGATGAAACGCCTGGATAATGTTGTCTCGTTCGCGTCCAAGTAGTCAACGAGCTTACTCTCCCGGAGAATGACGATGTCATGACGCCGTCTTTCCATGACACCCCAGATATGGATGCGGAGACCGTCAGGAGCTGTAACGGCTTGGTAGTTGAGGCAAGACCTCGCTTATGACCAGTGTGCACGACACGTTGAAGGTCAATACCTTCGTCAGTCGGCCCGGGGCGACAGGTCGCGATCTTGGTGCCGTCGATGAAACCGAACACGATGTCAAGTGGTGCACGCATTTCGCTGACGGCCGCACAGTAGTTCTGGATCCGACGTTTCACGATACCGACGGAAAGCAGAGAAGTCCGCGCCACCGAAAGTAGATATACTCGATGACGTGGAGGAAGATGCGAGCTTGCGACGGAGTCGAACGGCCGAACATGAGCATGCTGTCGTGGTAACACTTGGGAAACGCCAGACGATTCAACGTCATACCCAGCGCGAGGAATTACGGTAAGTAAGTTCATATATACGTAGGTTTCGTTAAGGGGACTGTAATGCCGCATGTACTTACGGAATGTAAGTACACTGGGTCCACATCCGTAAGTACATTCCGTTACGTACGATAAGTACACACCATCCGGATTTATAGAACTCTGTCTCAGAAATTTTGGGAAGGGTGGGTGGGACTCATGGGGACCGATGGAGGAGAGACCACAGTGGCATCCAGGACGCATGGACGACACAAACCAAAATGCCAAGAGCCACTAAAGTGAAGAACCGTGGGCCGAAGTGCCCACAGTGCAAGAAGCCTTTCAAGAGCGACGCGACGCTCCGGTCACACAAGGCCAAGAAGTACGACTGCGCGCCGAAGGCAGTGCATCAACGTGCCGTCTCAGAAGCCAAAAAACGTACTTCTGCCGCTAAGCTTGCGTACCAGCGCAAGAAGGCGGGCTATACGCTCGTCGAGTTGATGTCCTACTTCTCGCCTGCGATGCAGCAGTCGTGTGGCGGTATGATCCGCTTCCTCTTCTGCCAGGATGAGGACAAACCGCATCAAGCGATCTGCGGCGTCGATTTGTGCTACTGTAAGAGAGCCAACGAAAGCAGCGAGGACGTAGAGATGGAGGAATAACCCAAATCAATACAGCATCACTTTCGACTGTTGTTGGATGTCAGTACGATCCTTCTGATGTGCTCATGTCCTTCTCAAAACAGTGACAGTGTGTCAAGCGTCCCTCTGTTGGGAGCATGTCATTTTCACGACACTAACATATCAATCTAGACCTTGATCCTGAATTTTGGAGACATTTCATTGGCAGAAAATGAATTTAGTCAGGAAATCGCGCGTTTCGAGTCAAATCCAGTCAAAATGTCACTAAATCCAGTCAAAATCTGTTAAAAACCTTCAAATCATCCTATGACATCATTTCGTGTTTTTGATAAATGTGAAAAGGAAATCTTGGAGTTTTTCAGCGTGTGAGATCGATCTTCTCTTCCCGAAAACAATTGAATAAGGTGAAAAGATGTATTGTGAACATTATGTATGGCGCCGATGTTCATGAACTATGAAAGATGCGAGATCCTAGCACACTGTGCGCTCTCTATGTGTTGTTCGCGGACTTTCTGCGCTTGTGTTTCGGCTTCGGACGCGGCTTCAACCCCCGCTTGCCTTTGTCTGCCGGCTTCGGAGCTACACATGGAAGCACCAAAGCTGTGTCTTGAGTCAAGCGAACGTCGCAAGGCCAGGAACGGAACGGCTTGGTGTACGTGTCACGAAAGTAGCGCACGGAAGTCTTCGCAGAATCAAAAAGACTCGACAAATGTTTCCCCTCCATGATCGCCGCCTTGACTGATGCAGGCACACAGGGAAATTGCCGGTCTTGCCAGTTGCCGCATGTGCACTCTCGAGCAATTAGATCGACGAATCTCCATGGGTGGATCATTCCGTCGGCTCCAATGTCCTCCGAGTATCTAACGGTGTATCCTTTTTCGAGGCAGCCGGTGCACACAGCCTAGACTCGATTCGACAAGATCTTGCAGTCGAGTCGCGAGCTTGGGCACAGGGTCGTCAATCAGCCCGCTCTTTATCCAGCCTGCCGCCTCCTGGCGTCTTGCAGAAACGAGCTCGTTCAACTTGATGAAGAAGAGACTGAATGCGTCCAACGGCTTGGCGCTCCTGCACTCTTCGCCCAGCCAACTGTTCGCTTGCTCAGAGAGATTCGAGGTAATCTCATCGTACGTAGGGAGCTGGTACTTGTCCAAGTATCAGTACTTCACCCAGTGATCAAGTTCGATGCCGTCGAGGTAGACGACAGCATCCGGACGATCAGCGTGGAGCTTCGACAGTCACTCTCGCAGTCACTACTGGCCATCTTGCATATCAGCAGTCGTTCGTCCTTGGTGAGTGGGGTGCTCCGTCGATTTATGTTCGACATGATGTGGTACAGACAGAATCGATGTCCCGCCTCTGGAAACGTCAGCTGAACAGCACTGAGAAGACCCTTCTGCCGATCCGACACAGCAGTGAAAGCTGGAATATCGGGGAGGGCATCCTTCACCACTTCGAGAAACCAGCGCTAATGCTCAAAGTTCTCCACAGGCACGATGGCAAGGGCGAACGGGATGATGTGATTGGAGAAATCCTTCGTGGTGGCGAGAAGAAAGACACCGTTCTTGTTCATTTCACCCTTAAGGTTCGCACCGTCGAATCCGATAAGCCGCTTTGCCATTCTGACAATGTGGATCCCGATGCTCGGAATGAAACACGCGCGCTTGAAAACACCGTCCTTGTCTTTCTCAAATCTCCAAACCGAACCTGGATTCTTCTGGCCCATGAGCACAAAGTAGCTCTCAAGCTTCTGGTAGTTCTCGAGTCTATCTCCGTGAAGTTTCTCTTCAATGTTGAGCTTGACTTCAGATGCTGTAGATCGGCTCACCTCTGCACCCTGGGACAGAAAGAATTCAGTGATGGCCTTTCCTGTCATGGTCGCGGTGGAGTTGTTGTGTGCTGGCAGCATGTCTCTCACCACCAACGCGGTCAGAGACGCTGTCGTGTGTGCCCGACTGCGCATGTCTTTTCCATCGTCCGGGATCTGGCCTCAAAACCCTTCCCCCACCCTTGTGTATTGACCCTAGTTCTCGGCCGGGGGCGGCCAAATTCGTGCACACTTCCACGTGCATTTCACAGTATATTGCATAAAAAGTCCACCACTCAAAACCGTCCGACTCCACTCGGAATATCTAGGCTTGAGTGGCCATCGTAAAAGCCATAACTAAGCCAGTCACCAGTAGGATGTAAAGTTTCATTGCGGTTCCGATGATATGCTGCACGTCATCGTAGCATTCCTAGTTCCCAAGAAATTTGGAGTGTAGTGACCGGACGTTCACTTATAATGGAATTGTGACGTCAATATTGCACCAATTTCAACGCCCTTTAGACACACTGTTTGTGTCCTTCACACCAACAGATCCCTGTAGTTTGAGCACGATCTGAGCAATGCTCCGTTCACAATCTAGATTTCCATGGGTCTGGTGGGTGAGTTTTCGAGCCGTTTTCAAATTGCACCCACTTTTGTAAACAGCTGGTGGGAAAGGCAGACGGAAGAGCCGGAAACCTACATTTGATCATCTAACGTTGCCAATACTGTGAGTCAAACACTGCCAGTGCAGACACACACGGACAGCGCCATTGCGAACAATATGAGGGGTCGCAAGCTATCAGGTGATTCCTAGAAGCGGATATATTCCCGAAAATCATGACTTTTTGACCTCCTGATAAGAGAAATTCGATTAGAGTGATGCAGCTCTGTGTGATTTCCTGTTGGTAGGCTACGAGTAGGCAGTTCGAGTACGAACAAAATCCGAGTAGTTTTGCGTTCTCTACGAATTTGCTCCAGTTTCTGGTACTCTTACATTAGGGAGCTGTGGGACCATGTCGCAGAAGCAACTTTATTAGAGGCCACTTTCGGGAACATGGGAGATGGAGACGTGGATCGCTCCCCTAGTGCCATGAATATTGATCCTCCGCCGCAGCCACTTGGCAGTCAAATAGATGTGAGTATTGCGCATCGGATGCGGGGCAGCGTGTCGCTCGGAGATGTCATTTAGAGAACTTATAGGAGAAATTCGGAATGGATCAGTTTTTCATGAGGAGATCGGTCATATCACAGTGT
>JAADVL010000832.1:0-14031 GCA_023334995.1 Pythium sukuiense | reverse complement strand
TCATCCGCCGACCAGGAGATTGCCCAGCTCAAGCAGCACGTGAACGACGGCGCCGAGTCGGCCAAGTCGTACCTGAGCTTGCTCCAGGGCAAGGTCGCCGACTTCGACTCGGAGCACAAGCTCAGCGAGACGGCCTCGGACTACCTCAAGGCCGGCATCGACGGCGCCCACTCGGCGGTTGATGAGCTCAAGGACTTCGGCGGCAAGATCCAGGACGGCGCCAAGGACGCCTCGGAGGAGCTCGTGAACTCGGGCAAGGCTGCGCTTTCCAAGGTGCAGTCGTCGCTTGAGTCGCTCAAGGAGAACGCCGCGGCGTTTGATGAGAAGGTCAAGGACCAGGTCACCGAGTCGGCCGCCAGTGCCAAGGCCTCTCTCTCGTCGCTTGTGGCCTCGGCCAAGGAGCAGGCTGCCACGGGCTTCGAGAAGATCCACTCGACGCTTGAGAGCCTGGCGGGCAAGATCTCGGCCGGTGCCGCCAGCGCCGGTGAGGCGATCAGCGATGCCGCCGCCTCTGCCCAGGACAAGGCCGGTGATGTCGTCGAGGCCGCCAAGGAGAAGGCCGCTGATGTCGGTGAGGCCGTCGCGGAAGCTGCTGAGGCTGCCAAGGACAAGGCGGGCGATGTTGTTGAGGCCGCCAAGGACAAGGCTGCCGATGCCGGTGAGGCCATCAGCGAGGCTGCTGGTGCCGCCAAGGAGAAGGCCGGCGATGTCGTCGAGGCCGTGAAGGAGAAGGCTGCTGACGCTGGTGAGGCTGTCGCCGATGCTGCTGAGGTCGCCAAGGAGAAGGCTGAGGACGTCGCCGAGAAGACCAAGGAGACCGCTGAGGACGCCGGCGAGAAGGCCAGCGAGACCAGCAGCAGCATCTTCCAGAAGGGCGCCGACCTGATCCACGACGGCGTCGAGTACGTCAGCAACCTGGTCCACGCCAAGCCAGCCGCCGACAAGGCGTAAGCAGCCGTAGTCTAGTCCCTTTCATCTTTACACGAAGTACCCAGTGCACCAACTACTAGTAATAAACGCCCCACAGGCACCATGCACTGTCATCTCCACCATCTCTTTCTCCATGTTCCTCTCCCTCAGCTTCGTCTTCTGATGTGGCTACAAAAAAAACGAAGAGCTCCCCAGCTTATCCATTTACAAAGGCTTCAATATCAAATGTCACAGGGATCCCAGAGAAGCGTGTCACGTGTCGCATTCGACCACTGTCACTCCGTTCCAGTATGCTCTCTTCTATCGGGATTTAATTCTCTTATATAAATCCGACTCACTCTAAGGCGACGTCACGGAATGCGTGAGCTCCTCGTGACCCAGCCCATCACGTCACGGTCTGACATGCCACCACCACCACCACTGCCATTCTAGAACCGCCTACAAGACAAGCACACCTCTATCTACCAAGCCACCATGTCGGACACCCACACGGCCACGGACGCGGAGATCGAGCAGCTCAAGGAGCACATCGCCGAGGGCGCCGAGCACACCAAGTCGTACCTCACGCAGCTGCAGGCCAAGCTCGGCGAGTACGACGCCCAGTACAAGCTCAGCGACACGGCCTCGGCATATCTGCAGGCCGGCCTCGAGAAGGCCCACACGTCGGTGGACGAGCTCAAGAACCTCGGCTCCCAGATCAAGGCCAGCACGCAGCACACGTCGCAGACGGTGGTCCAGTCGGCCCAGGCGGCGCTGGCCAAGGTGCAGGCGTCGCTGGACGATCTGTCGGCCAAGGCCGCCGACTACGACCAGAAGGCCAAGAGCGCTTTGACGTCGACCGCTGTGGCCACGCGTGACAGCGTGTCGTCGTCTATTGAGACCATCGTGGTGTCCTCGCGCGCCCAGGCCAGCAGCAGCATCGAGAAGATCGCGGCCACGCTAGAGAGTATCCAGAGCAAGATCACGCAGACCGCCGCCAGCTACGGCGAGACGGCGTTTGCGTACACTGGCGCTATCGTGAAGAAGGCTGAGGAGGTGGATGAGAAGCTGGGCCTCAGCGGCACGGTGGCCGGCGCGGCTGCGGCTGTGAGCGAGAAGGTCGTGGCGCTGGACAAGCAGTACGGCGTGTCGGAGAAGGCGGTCAAGATGGACGAGAAGGTCAGCGGCGGCCTGGGCGTGAGCCTGCTGGGCAAGGGCGCTGGTCTGCTGAACCAGGGCGTCGACTACGTGACCAGCACGCTGCAGAGCGCCAAGGAGGCGGCCGAGAAGAAGAAATAGAGCGACCAATCTGCCTTTAAGAGTGAGTCAACATGCATTCGTTTTGTGAAAATTTACGAAAGCCTCGAAGTGGATCTTGTGTGAATCAGGCGTTGAAAAATGTCAAGAATGCGAGCCAAAGGATACAGCCACGGGTATGTGACAGTTGCCTTTGGACGTCGCGTCGCTCTCTCTAACGGCAGGATGTGAAAGGCTTCAAGCTCTCGTTTGGCAAAAGGTCTGACCAAAATACCAGGGACAGGGTCCTCGATGGAAGGGGCTGACCGATAGCACCGTTGGAGAGAGAGACTCAGTCGCTCGGCTTGCCGTCTGGGGAGCTCAGCTCACTTGCGAATCCGCATCAAACCACACACCAGCATCCCAGCAGTTCAGGAACACATCCAGCAGCTCATCATGACAGACGTGCATCAGCAGATTTGCCACTTGAAGACCCAGATCGACACGGGCGCCGAGGAGACCAAGCAGTACCTCACCAAGCTCAAGAAGAAGGTGGAGGAGTACGACGCGCAGCACAAGCTCTCGGCGACGGCGACGTCGTTCTTGCAGTCGGGTATCGACTCGGCGAGCTCGTCGGTGGATGAGCTCAAGCACATCAGCTCGCAGCTCCAGCAGCAGTCGAAGCAGGCGTCGCGTGAGACGATCCAGACGGCGCACAACGCACTTAGCCACGTCAAGGACTCGCTCGACGATCTCCAGCTCAAGGCTCGCGAGTACGACCGTAAGTTCGCGAGCTCGACGGGATCCAGCGCCATGGCTGGCATCGAGAATGTTGTGAATGCCACGCGCCAACGTACGACGGATGCGATCGAGATGGCCTGCGAGCAGGCCACTCGCATGATGGAGTTAGTCCAGAACACTGCCAGCAACGTGGCGAGTGGTGCCAAGCACACGGCCCAAGTCGCCACGGGTGAGACCGTGAAGGCGGCTCAGGTGGTCGACGAGAAGCTGGGTGTCACGCCGAAGGTCAGCGGAGCTGTGAGCAGCGTCACCGAGAAGGTCAAGGATCTGGATCGCCGTATGCATGTGTCGGAGACGGCGGTGAAGATCGACGAGAAGCTCACGGGCGGCCTCGCGACCAAGGCCGTGCACAAGGGCGTCGAGATGGTGCAGGAGTCGATTGACTACGTCACGGAGACGCTCCACCACGCGACTCTGGTCGCCAACAAATCAGAGACCGCGCAAATGGCCGAGCAGCGGGCTTCCGGTGCTGCTCAGACGGTGTCGGAGACCGCCGGTGCCGCTCAAGACAAGGCTGTGGCCGCCAAGGACCAGGCGATGGGGATGGCGGGATCAGCCAAGGAGTCAGCCATGGAAGCCACTGGTATGAGCGGTGAAGGCTCGTCGATGGCGGAGAAGGCCAAGAACGTGGCAGGCCAGGCAGGTGACATGGCATCGGAGCGCGCGTCGCAGGTGACTGAAGGTGCAAAGAGCATGGCGGGCAAGGCGGCGGCCAAGGGTGACGACGTGAAGGAATGTGTCAAGCAAATGGGCTCGCAGGCGATGGAGAAGGGCTCCGAAGCCGTAGAATCAGCCAAGCAGAAGGGCTCCGACACGGTGCAGTCGGCCAAGAACACCATGGGATCGGCTCAAGAACAGGGCTCCCAGGCGATGGGCTCTGCTAAGGAGACGGGCTCGCGAGCCATGGGCTGCAGCGGTTCGTCTGGAAGTGGCAGTGGCAGCACGATGGAGTCGATGAAGGAAGGTGCTTCGGACCTCGGCACGTCAGTGAAGGAGGCGACGATGGGCATGTCGTCGGGGGACTCGGCCACGGATATCCGCTACAAGCAGCAGAGCCACATGTCGTCGGGGGACGAAGGCTTGACTGCCCAGGTGGCAAAGAGCGCGAGCCAGACGGCCAGCCAAGCCAAGGAAAATATGGCGGACGCCATGTCCCGTCAGAAGTCG
The DNA here is from genome assembly GCA_023334995.1 of Pythium sukuiense. Taxonomy (NCBI): domain Eukaryota; phylum Oomycota; class Peronosporomycetes; order Pythiales; family Pythiaceae; genus Pythium; species Pythium sukuiense. The sequence continues at coordinate 9,918 of JAADVL010000832.1, read as the reverse complement.
GTGATCAAGGACGCGACCAAGCCTTGAGTGATCCCAGCAGCGGCGACGGCCCCGACTTCCAAGCTGTAGGCGCGCGTACGTCGTGGGGCGTCGTGCTCGGGGAGTGGGGCCTTCAGCTGCTCTTCATCGTTTGGATTTGGTACTGCATCCGGTTCTTTTTAGTTGCATGAGCGTCCGAAGCCTTGCTTTCAAAAACAGAAAAAATGGATACATGTCGTTCAACTTTTTCAACTTGCTTTCGATATGCAAAATCTGTTCCATCACTAGTCGAGATCAGCGACTTCCACATCGCTGTCCTCTTCACCATCGCCAGCGTCTTCGTCTTCATTGTCCTCGTCGTCGAAGTCGCTGACGATCTCCTCCTCCATCTCACTGGCACCGCCAGCGTTGAAGAGGATCGAACACACACGCTCGTCGATCATCCAGTCGTCTTCGTACACAGGCAGAGCCAGGAAAAAGCTGATCACATCCGACGGGCCCAGCTCTTCGGCCTCAGCATCCATCCAGTCCAGAATCACGTCCAGAACCGCATCGTCAAAGTCGAAGCCGCGGATCTGCTCGCCGAAAGGGTCCTTCTCATCCCCGTCCTCGCCCTCGTCCATCGCGTCTTCTCCATTCTCTGACTGCTCCCCCCCCTCCTCCACATCGCTCTCGGCGTCTTCCTCTCCGCTTCCTTCCCCTTCCTCCTCGTCATCCATCTCCTGGTCCTCCTCGTAGAAGCTGCGCGGGTAAGGCGAGTCGCTGGCCAGTTGGTACTTGACGAGCTGCTTCATCTCCGCGTCCACCCCTACTCCCGCCAGCACCGTGTACATCACCAGCGTCTCGCCGCTCTCGGCGTCCGTCTCGCGTGAGAAGCTGTACTTGGTCCACAGCGGCTTGCCCTCCAACGCACGTGCACGGCGCTTGCTCTTCTTACGCTCGGGGAGCTCCCAGCGTATCGTCGCCTGTATGTCGACATTGCGCTTGCGGTCGTAGTCGCAGCTGAACTCCTCCACCACGAGCGCCTTGTGCAGACGCTCGTACACTTTGCTCTGTGTCGTCACGCACTCGATGAGCTCCTTGGACACTGGGTGCTGTAGCAGGCGCTCCTTGATGCGCGTCGTCTCAAACGCCAGCTTCGCGTGGACCGTCAGACTCCGCAACACATCGAGCCGCAGTGCAAGGTCACTGTCCTCAAAGTGGGCCACCACACGTTCAATGGCGGCGTCCACATCGCGCGCGATGGAGCTGTAGCGCCGGTCGTAGCCATTCGACGCCATGGTGATTTGCGTGATGATGCTGGCTTTTCTCGTTTGGGGTGTCAACGGCCACCAATGAGTATCAAAAACCCAAATCGAGTCAAAATAACCTACCCAAAATAAGCCATATTTGGGTTTGCTGGCATGGCAACTTGGTGTTGCGCGACCATTTTCGAACAGCAAGTACTGCGGAAATGGAGAGTTTGCCGGTGGTGCTGCTCTCAGTCTTTCTCGGCTATGCGACGGCATATGCCGGTGAGAATGAGACCGATCTATGTGCCTTGAATGAGGCTATTACGGAGTGGGTTTTGCGGCTTCGAAATGTCTTCTACAGCCCGCACAGGACCGCGAAAGACGCGTCCGTGAGCAAGTTTCTGCAGCTCGAGACGGCGCTTTTCGAGACATTCGAGCGACTCGCAGTCGAATCTGACGACGCCTTCTGGTCATTTTTCGTCCAATTACTACTCGCGCTGTCGTGTGAGCCGATTGCGGAGCCAAACGCAGCAGTGGAACCTCCGGCATCGTCGATTTTGAACCCATCGGCGACTTCAACAGCCATTTCTCAAGCGAATTCCAAGCTAAAGTCCAAGCCAACGCGTACACGAGCACAACCAAACGCGCCACTGGCGTTTGTCGTGCTCAGCGCGCTCAAGAAGCTTACTTTGACGCCTGGAAATGAAGATTGGGCGGCCAAATGTCTCGCTGTCGGCCGTGAAGATGTGGCTTTAAAGGCGTTTTGCAACGAGCAACTGCGGAATCCAGATAATCGCCAGGTCGACGCCAAGCTGCTCGTGGAAATCATCGACGTCTTCCGTGTCGAGCCTGAAGAAACGCACCAAATCGAGGCGCTAGCGGCGTTTCTACTGAGGACCAAGAGCCATTCGTCGCTCATCAAGCTGTGTGAGACGTTCGCCACGCGTGTAGCGTGGGATTTTGAGGACATGATCCGCAAGATGATCCAGTCCAAAGACTGGGGCTCAGCAGAGCTCGTGGCGAAGACTTTCCATCGTGACGCGGACCAGAAAGGTGCGTTTTTGGTAGTAAGCGTGGCCCAGGCTGTGGCTATGGCGTGGCGCTGACGCTGTGGGATGTTATGGCAGACCTTGCCAAGGTTCTCGTTGACGAGGCAATACAAGGCCAAGACTTCAAGAGGGTACTTCAGCTTCAGCAGTGAGCTTTTTTGGGAGTTGATGAAGGAGGTTGACGTTGGGATGTTCTCTGTGTGGTGTGTAGGCGCATCGTATCGTCCACAACTTCAGTCTCCAGCTCGAGTTTCCGGACATCGATCAGCTCTACAGCCGCGACACAGTGCTCAAGCTCATCGAGAAGCAGAAATGGGCACTCGCGCTGGCCTACGTCGGGAGCGATACGACGCTGCAGACAGTGCTGCTCACACACCTCGTGGCGGCGAAGGAGTTCCGGCTCGCGACATCCTTGGCCAAGGATCGAATGGGTATGACGAACTTCGATCCTGAGACCCTCGATACGGAGAGCCTCTTTGGCGCAGGAAACGCGTCGTCGTTAGCGAACCTGCCAGTCCACGGCTACCTTGAGCTTCCCATGTCTGAGGAGACTATTCAGTTCTGCGAGACTGAGAATGACGTCCGTGCGGCGGCTCAGTATTTCTTCAGTGAAGAGTGTGACGCTCCGATGTTTGTGGGGCTAGATGTCGAGTGGCGCCCCACGAGTACAAAGATTGCGAGCCACACTGGCGCATTGACGACAACGGCAGTCGCGAGTATCCTGCAGATCGCCACAACTACGCGTGTGTTCCTCATTGACTTGCTTGTGTTGCATGTGAGTGGTATACTGGTCCTCCTTCTAGTGACTACTCCATCACTAGTTTCTCACGAGTTGTGGTGTGTTCAGGACAACGACTTTCTCTTCGACGAGTTCCTCCAGCCACTCTTCACTTCTGGCTCGTTTCTCAAGCTCGGCTTCGGCTTTGACTCGGATCTCAAAGGTAAGAAAAGTCAACGCTCCATCATGCTTGGCATAGTACTGCGTACTAACGTCATGGACACGCAGTGCTGCATCAGACTTTTCCAGAGCGCGTTGCCTTTCGCGCAGTGTCACCGTTCCTCGAGCTCAGCTCAGTCGTCCAAAAATTGTGCGGCATGTCGGTGGGCAACAGCCTTTCTGGTGCCACGACTCGCATCCTCGGCAAGCCCCTGGATAAAGTAAGCGTTGCTGAGCCCTTCAGTATGAAGTCTCTCTACGTTATAGGCTGATCTGTTTCTTCTTCTGTAGCGCATGCAGCTCTCCAACTGGGACGACCGTCCGTTGTCGCACAGCCAAGTGGTCTACGCTGCTCTGGATGCGTACTGTCTCCTTCAAATCGTCGAGCGCATGTACGTATCAGTTGCATTCCCCCTAGAACGAAAAAGTGGACTGATGATCCATGTTGATAGTCAGAGCCATGGATTAGTCGACGATAAAGCGGTCATGACAACGTGGGAGGATGTGAAAGCCCTTTTAATTGGAAGTGTGGGCCTGTCGTCACCTATTGAAGAGCCTGAAGCAGTCGTCAAAGCTGTTGAAGCGCGAGGCAAGTACCAACAAGACTGGCACACAAAGTGCCGATGCCACGGCGTGATTGAGGCGAAGGACTTGCTCTCTACAGCTCATGTTCAAGCCTACTGGGAATCAAAGGCCCGTGCCGATCTCACACCGCTCAAGCTCGTGTCCGTGCAGGATCTCGAGCCGCTTCTCGCCATCGCAGAGCAAGACCCGACTGCATACGTCGCCATCAACAGTATCTGCTTCTTCGCTGATGGTATGTCGCTCGACTCGTTGGCTCTCAACAATGACTCCACGTTAACATAACATCCGATCTTAAATTTCACAGAAAAACCCTGTGTCGCGTGTATCGACTCGAACTCCAAGCTCGACACATCACGTCTCGCTGGCTTGTGTGGGCTCAGTCGCCGTAAGATTAAACTGGCGACAGCGATGGAATGCGAGATGATATGGGGCTTTTCACCGGGCACAGTGCCGCCTTTCGGTCACCGAGCGCCCTCCGAGTACGAGATTCCCGTGTTCGTGGACATGACTCTGCGCGACTTCACGCAGTGGGTCACAGGCAGCGGCTCCCACGACCAGCTCTTGGTCTTCTCCTCCAAGGCGTTCTTCGAATTGATTCCAGTCAAGACAGTCGCGGACATTGCTCTCCATCGCAGCGGCTCTCGACAACACCAACACCAGGAACACGACGAGTCGGCAATACACTCTGTGGATGGACTCGAAGCTTCCAGTGAACCGCTCGAGTACAAATTCCTGGCTGACACGATGGTGGGTCGTGTAGGTCGCTGGCTGCGTACCATTGGCATCGACGTCGTGCTCTGGGACGCCACCACGGCCTTCGAGTCGTCCGTGGACCGCAAGAGCGCTCTGCTCGCCTTAGCCGCGAGGGAGCAACGCATCGTGCTCACGCGCGACAGGAAACTCGCCGATCGACGAGACGCCGGCGCGTGCTTCGTCGTATCAAGCGACGATCCACACGCCCAATTCCAGGAGATCAAGTCGCATTTCGCCTTGGAGCTCAAGAAAGAAGAGATGATGACCCGCTGTGCCAAGTGTAACCACAAGGGCTTCGAGATCGTGTCCCTGGAGTACGTGAAGCGGCAAATGGAGGACGTGGTCCACGCACGTGTTCTGGAGGTAGTCACCGAGTTCTGGAAGTGCCTGGCGTGCCACAAGATCTACTGGGAGGGCCCCAAGTACAGCTCGGCCTACGAGAACATGGTCCAGAAGTTCCAGGATGCCGAGGTCTGAACATGGGTACATAGTATGTGTATATAGAGGGAAGGCGCCTTCAGTATCCGATAACAGAGGTTGAAGTCGCGTTCATTTCGGCCATGTTCTTTCATGCTGGATTGGAACTAATTCATCCAATCAGCGCCAATTAGGGCGGATAAAACTCCGACGAGATGGGTTTGTGTCGAGGTGTTTCAGCCACTAATGTGACCTTGAAGAACCACAATCACAACGCCATCTGATTGGCTGATCTTTCCATTCGCGTCACCCCATCCCGCTATTCGGTTATACAGTTCGTAACACCTTGACATTCAGATTTAGCCACATCCTTGATGGTTGCAAATTCTATTCTAAAGGACCTGTCAAACCTGCTTGACGTGCTGTGTCAATTCAGCCAACATCGAGAAAGAGCTCTTCATTCTGCGGTCCTCTCACCCACACACCGACACGCGACGACCACCGAGCGCATCTTCGGGCTGCGCCAGCGTGGCCTCCATCGCGTCTGCTCCACACTCCACAACTCGACTCCATTCTGTGATTTGTGGGCTCTTCACCAAGCCGCCTCTCATCCTCCATCTCCTTATACAAGAGCCAAAAAGACCATGTCGGAGCCCAAGGCCGAGCAGACCAGCGGCGAGTCGCTGGCCTCCGTCAACGCCATCGCCAGCAGCAACGGCCGCCCGTCCAGCGCGCCCACGTCCGTAACCTTCCGCCACCAGGAGAGCCTTCCCAAGCTGCCCATTCCGCCTCTTAATGACACGCTGGATCGGTACTTGGAGTACATCCACGCGCTGCAAACGCCCGAGGAACTCGCGGTTTCCAAGCAGCGTGTGGCCGAGTTCCTAGCGAACGAAGGGCCCGAGCTGCAGGACAAGCTCATCGAGTACGCCAAGGACAAGAACTCGTTCATTGAGGACTTTTGGTACGAGGCGTATCTGAACCACCGCAGCTCCGTCGTGCTCAACGTGAACCCGTTCTTCGTCCTGGAGGACGACCCGACGCCGTCGCGTAACAACCAGATCTCCCGCGCGGCGTCGCTCGTGCTGGGCTCGCTCAAGTTCATCGCGGCGCTGCGCAAGGGCACGCTGGAGCCCGACATGTGGCGAGACAACATGGCTCTGTGTATGCACCAGTACCGCAGTCTCTTTGGCTGCTCGCGCGTGCCCACAGCCAACAAGGACGAGGCGCTCGTGGACGACAAGTCCAAGCACATCGTCGTGGTGTGCCGCAACCAGTTCTACTGGTTCGACGTGATCTGGGAGGACGGCGTGACGGCCATCACGGAGCGTGAGCTCATCGCTAATCTCAAGGCCATCAAGGAGAACGCGCTCAAGGCCTCGGACATTGAGGCCGCGAGCCAGGCCGTCGGCGTGCTCACGACCGAACACCGCGCGACGTGGGCCAAGTGGCGCACCAAGCTCATCGAGAAGAACGCCGACAGCCTCGCGGTGGTACGTTGCATCAATGGAGGCTCACGCGGCTTGGAACGGAGATTGACTGATTGATGGACTGGCTGATTGATTGTGTAGATCGATCGTGCGCTGTTCCTCGTGTGTCTGGACAACACGACGCCTCCAGATGCTGCTGCGTTTGCTGCCACGGCTCTCCACGGCACGTACGCGATCGTGAACGGCGTGCAGACGGGCACGTGCATGAACCGCTGGTACGACAAGCTCCAGATCATCGTGTGCGAGAACGGCGTGGCGGGCGTCAACTTCGAGCACTCGTTCGTGGACGGCCACACGGTGCTGCGGTTCGTCTCGGACGTGTACACGGACACGATCATCCGCTTCGCGCAGACCATCCGTGGCGGCACGTACTCGTTCCTGGAGGCCACGTACCGCGCACCGCAGCTGAGCCAAGACACCAACAAGCCCCGTGTGCTGCCCCGCAAGCTCGAGTGGAACCTGGAAAATGAACTGGAAGAGTCGATCAAGTTTGCCGAGGCCAAGCTCAGCGATCTCATCCTGCAGAACGAAGTGGACGTGCTCGAGTTCACGAGCTTCGGTAAGCTGTTCATCACGCAGCACAACATGAGTCCCGACGCCTTTGTGCAGATGGCGTTTGTCGCGGCGTACTACTTCCAGTACGGCGCTGCTCCTAACGTGTACGAGCCCGTGCTCACAAAGCGGTACCGCCATGGACGTACAGAGGCTGCTCGCTCCATGACCAAAGAGGCACTGGAGTTTGTCGAGACATTTTTCACGGAGAAGTCGCCGATCGAAAAGATCGAGGCGCTGCGTCGTGCTATCGACTCGCAGGTCAAGATGGTACGGAACTGTGCGTCAGGTAAGGGCGTGGAGCGCCATATGTACGCGCTCGAGAGTATCTGGTCGCTTGAGCAGATGAAGAAGGGCAGGACGCCTCGGGAAATGAACGCCGACAAGCCCGGACTCTTCGCCGACGCTGGCTGGGAGAAGCTTAACCACACGATCCTGTCCACGAGCAACTGCGGCAACCCGAGTCTGCGTCTCTTTGGCTTTGGGCCTGTGGTGCCTGACGGGTTTGGCATCGGCTACATCATCAAAAACGAAGGCATCCAGTTCTGTGCGTCGTCCAAGCACCGCCAGACCTCGCGGTACCTGAAGAACCTCGAGGCGTACCTGCTGCGCGTCCAGGATCTGCTGCTGCAGGAAGAGGCCATGCGGTTCCCACACACGGCGACGGAGAAGAAAAAGCGCTTCTCGTTCAAGGGCTACGGCTTCTTCGACAGCGACAGCGGCGCGCCCGACTCGAGCACGTACCTCAAGCCCATCACTGGCGTCGGCAAGCCATTGGAGTGAGCCAGTGAGTGGGTGTACATGTATGGCCGTCACGCCACTGTCAGTATCATGTATTAAAATACCGGTACTTCAACTTGTGTTAATATGTAGCCATGTTCAAAGTCTCACTTATTTATTCACAGTGCACTTCAACGAGTAGTAGTCCGTGAGTCCTTCACTGAACGCCAGGAACGCCTTGAGCGTGCGTTCGCCGACGTCTCGGATGGTCGCCTGCGACGAGATGAAGCCGCCGTCGGCTCGCTCGAGCTCCAGCGTATAGCCCGGCGCCTTGTTGAACTCCAAGTAGATCGCGTCCTTGAACGTGCCGTAGGCCAAGTAGTGGCCCGTGCCGCCCATGACGTTGCCGTACGGGACATCACTGGTCTGGATGGCCTTGCGGATCGCGTCTCCGAGTGCCGTCAGCTTTGACTGGTACGGCTCCGGAGCCTCGATCATCGAGTTGCTGAACGGACGGATGATGGTCTGCGAGTTCATGTGCACGTCAATGGCCCCAGCCAGTGGGTTGGGCAGCGAGCGTAGGAACTTGAAGACAGCAGCCGACTCGGGCTCGCTCAGTACTTTCGAGCCTGGGTATATCTCGCTCGTGGGCTTGGAGCTGTCGCCTTCCAAGTCAAAGAAAGCGTCGGGACCAAAGTTCCGGTTCAGGTCGACGCCGACGTAGTCGTTGCCGCCGTGCTTGAAGGGGCAGCGGTTCTTGCGCCAGAGACGGTTGCCATCCGTCCACGTGTAGTCGTATCCATCGACGTTCAGGATCGGGACGAAGTACCAGTCGTACTTGTCGAAGACCGCCTTCACACGCGAGTCTCCGGCCTGCAGGGCGTCCAACAGCCCCGAGATCACGTAAAACACTGACCCGCCCGACTGCCACTCACGCGCGTGGATCAGCCCCTGGCCGAACAGCGCCTGCTTGGCATTGGACTCACCAGTCGAGATCTTGTACGCGTGGATGCTCTTGCCGCCACAAGTCGTCCCGATGGGCTTGAGCTTGGTGATGAACTGAGGCGCCAACGCGACGAGCTTGTCGAGATACTCGAAGACTTGGTTCGAGTTTCGCCAGCACTCGTGGAACGCACTCGCCGTGAACTTGGTTCCGTCGCTGCCGACGGCCTTGAGGTAGTCAGCCGTCTTCTCGTGGCACGCAGCCACGTCGATCTTCTCCTTGGCAGCCAGCTCGGCGTTAGTCGCCGCGGCTTCCAGGACTCGGAACGTACGAGGCTCACTCGCTTCTCCTTCACGCAGTGAGCGTCCCTGGCCGGGCTCACCGAGTTGACGAATCAGCGAAGGCTTGCCAAAGACGTCGACGTCGATCGTGCCGTCGCCGTTCACCTTGCTGGACCACAAGTCGATCGCAGCCTTGTGCTCACTGTAGAAGGACTCAAAGAGGACGCGAGGGCCGTGGACGTGGAAGACTTGCTTGTCATTTGCAGGAGCGGCGGCGGAGGAGGACGTGAGTGCCACAGCGGCAGAAACGAGGAGCGACTGGATGATCTTCATGGCAGCGTGTGGCGAGTTGGCGAGTGAGAGGGGAGTTAGCGAGTGGGCATGGATGGTGTGTTTGATGAAGAGACCGAGATCTCCGCTGGCAGATCGCAGGCGGTGGATCCCATACTGTAGCAGTTGCAAGTATGGACCACCCACACCCACTGAGTGCCAAATAGTGACGCAATTGCAGATCAATCCCACGTACTCTGAGTCGCAGGGCCACTGTGTGCCTGCAACTTCAAGCAAATGCTTGGGAACGACAGAAGATGCGTAGACGCCACTTCTGCACCCACTGGGAAAATGGTTCTCCAAGAATAGCGCAGTTATGAATACTGTACGCAGTCCACGCAGTCCCACGTTCATCTCCGACGAGCTGGGGGAGGGCGGCCACTATCACTGAAAGCGCCTTCGTATGCTTCCATGCGGTGGATCTGCGACTTCGAGCACCCTCGCGGGGAAGGATGGACTGGCAGCCAACGCCACTTCATCGGAGCTGTCTGGCAACGCCCTTCATGGAAGGAAGCGAGTGGTCCTGGGTGGGGGTGCAAGACTCCGACAGCATGCTTGGTTCGCAGTGTGGGCCAATGCAAAGAGGCGATCAGGGGCGCCCTGGTAGGGCGTGGAACGATTCGAAGCAAAACGAAGCTGGGCTCTGGGTT
>JAADVL010000831.1:0-14042 GCA_023334995.1 Pythium sukuiense | reverse complement strand
CCCCCCCCCCCCCTCCTCCGAAGCTCTTCCTTCCACCATGGACAAGACCGGCTTGCTCACCAAGGACGAAGTGCCTGCGGTGTACAAGTCGCTCAACTTCAAGAGCATCCAGGACCCGTACTCCCACAAGGATGACGACCTCACGTCGCACTACTCGACCATCCGTGCCAATGATCTCGACACCATGCTGTCCGGAGGTCTCGAGCGCTTCTACAAGAAGTACAACCACGTCTCGCACAAGGTCAACCTCAAGCTGCCGACGCCCGAGGTGCGCTTTGAGAACCTCTCGTTCCAGGTGCAGATCCCCGTGGCTGAGGAGAAGGCCTCGCAGTACTCGGTCGGCACGTACCTGAAGAAGGTGTTCACGCCCTGGGACCGTCCGCCGACCACTACCAAGGAGGTGCTGCAGCCCATGAGCGGCGTCATCAAGCCTGGCTCGATGACGCTCATCCTGGCCAACCCAGGCGCCGGCAAGTCGACGTTCCTCAAGGCTCTGGCTGGCAAGCTCAAGAGCAACAAGAAGTCGGAGGTCGGTGGCGAGATCACGTACTCTGGTCTGCAAGCCAGTGACATTGACCTGATCAAGGTCGCTGGTCTCGTGGACCAGCGTGACAACCACATTGCCACGCTCACGGTCCGTGAGACGTTCAAGTTTGCCGACATGTGCATGAACGGCCTGCCGGAGAACCAGCCAGAGGAGCTGCGTGACATCGCAGGGCTTCGCACGGAGCTCATGATCAACATCCTGGGTCTGTCGAACTGCTCGGACACGGTGGTCGGTGACGCGCTGCTGCGTGGTGTCTCCGGTGGCGAGCGTAAGCGTGTGACCATCGGTGAGATTCTGGTCGGTGGCCAGAGTCTGTTCCTCTGTGACGAGATCTCGACGGGTCTCGACAGTGCGGCGACGTACGATATCGTGACTTCGCTGCGTACGTGGACCAAGACGCTTGGTGGCTCGGCCGTCGTGGCTCTGCTTCAGCCAACGCCGGAGGTCGTGGAGCTGTTCGACGACATCTTAATGATCAACGAAGGCCACCTGATCTACCACGGTCCTCGCACGGAGATCTTGGGCTACTTCCAGGAGCGTGGCTTCACGTGTCCTCCACGTACGGACCCTGCTGACTTCTTGATCGAAGTCACGTCCGGACGTGGCCGCAAGTACGCCAACGGTAGTGTCGATATCGGCAAGCTGGCGATCACGCCGGAGGAGTTCAACAACCTCTTCACGCAGTCGAACATCTACCGCAAGACCCACGACCACTTGAGCAAGCCGTTCAACGAGGCGGACTTTGAGAAGGCCGAGGACTTCCAGAAGGCCAAGGCCGTCGCGAGTCTGGCTCGCACGAAGGAGCAGTCGCCGTTCGGTCTCGACTTCTTTAGCAGCACCAAGCTGCTGCTGAGCCGTCAGAAGATGATCTGGCTTCGTGACAAGCCGCTTCTGTGGGGCAAGCTCTTTGAGGCGCTCATCGTCGGTCTCGTGCTGGGCGTGCTGTACTACAAGTGTGACCCGGCGTACTACCTGCGCATGATGTTCTTCAGTATCGCTGTCTTCCAGCGCCAGGCGTGGCAGCAGATCTCCATCTCGTTCCAGCTTCGTCAGGTGTTCTACAAGCAACGCTCGCGCAACTTCTTCCGCACGACGTCTTACGCCATCGCCGAGAGTATCGTGCAAGTGCCGGTCAACTTGTCTGTGGCGTTCATCATGGGCACGTTCTTTTACTTCATGAGCGGGCTCACGCCGTCTTTTGAGAAGTACATCGTGTACCTGCTCATCCTGGTCGCGTTCCAGCACGCCATCGGTGCCTACATGACGCTGCTCAGCTCGGTCTCCCCTAGCATCACCATCGGCCAGGCACTTGCTGGTATCTCCGTCGGCTTCTACCTGTTGTTCTCGGGCAACATCATCCTGGCCGACTTGATTCCGGACTACTGGATCTGGATGTACTGGTTCAACCCGCTGGCCTGGGCGCTGCGCAGTGTCATGCTCTCGGAGTTCCACTCGGACCGTTACACGGCGGAGCAGACCAAGGCCAAGCTCGACTCGTTCTCGATCAAGCAGGGCTTCGGCTACATGTGGTTTGGCATCATCGTGCTCATCTCGTACTACTTCATCTTCACGTCGCTGAATGCGCTCGCGCTCCAGTACATTCGCTACGAGCGCCACTTGGGCGTGACGGGCAAAGCTACGAAGACAGATGCAGATGAAGACGAGCACGTGTACGTGGAGGTCGCGACGCCTGGCGGTGGTATGAAGGGCACGGAGGCCGCCGCTGCTCGTGTCAAGGGTGGAGGTCTCCCATTCACGCCTGCGAACCTGTGCATCAAGGACTTGGAGTACTTCGTGACGCTTCCATCGGGTGAAGAGCGCCAGCTTCTGCGTGGCATCACTGCTCACTTTGAGCCTGGACGTCTGACGGCCTTGATGGGCGCCACTGGTGCCGGCAAGACCACGCTCATGGATGTGATCGCCGGTCGTAAGACTGGTGGCCGTATCATCGGTGACATCATCATCAACGGCGAGCCAAAGAACCCGGACAACTTCAGCCGCATCACCGCGTACTGTGAGCAGATGGATATCCACTCGGAAGCCGCCACGATCTACGAGGCGCTCGTGTTCTCAGCCAACCTGCGTCTGCCGCCAAACTTCTCGTACGAGGAGCGCATGAACCTCGTGAACGAAACGTTGGATCTGTTGGAGTTGACTACGATCTCGGGTGAGCTCATCATGAACCTCTCGGTGGAGCAGAAGAAGCGTGTGACGATCGGTGTGGAAGTCGTGGCGAACCCAAGTATCCTGTTCCTGGATGAGCCGACGAGTGGCCTCGATGCGCGTGCTGCGATGATTGTGATGCGTGGTGTGCAGGCGATTGCTCGTACGGGTCGTACGGTGCTGTGCACGATCCACCAGCCGAGCATCAACATCTTCGAGCTCTTCGACGCTCTGCTGCTGCTGCAGATGGGTGGCTTTACTGCCTACTTCGGTGACTTAGGCACGGATTCGGTGGTCATGCTCGAGTACTTCGCGTCGATCCCAGGAACTGAGGAGATCCGCCCGCAGTACAACCCAGCCACGTACATGCTTGACGTCATTGGTGCTGGTATCGGCCGCAACGTGAAGGACTACTCGCTCGAGTACAAGAACAGCCCGCTGAACAAGTCGAACCGCGACCGCACGCTGCTGCTGTGTGAGCCATCGCCAGCGTTCATCCCGTTCTCGTCGCTCAAGTTTGACTCGATCGCGACTGGCTTCTGGAACCAGCTCAAGGAGCTCACGAAGAAGCAGCGTCTCACTTACTGGCGCAGCCCGCAGTACAACTTCATGCGTATCTTCCTGTTCCCGCTGTTCGCGATCATGTTCGGCACGACGTTCTATCAGCTCAAGTACGACAGCATCAAGAAGATCAACTCGCACATCGGCCTCATGTACAACTCGATGGACTTCATCGGCGTGATCAACCTCATGACCGTGCTGGAGATCACGTGCGCTGAGCGTGCTGTGTTCTACCGTGAGCGTATGTCGAACTACTACGGCCCACTGCCGTACAGTTTGTCGCTGTTCTTCGCCGAGATCCCGTACCTCATCGTCGTGATCATCCTCTTCGTCACCGTCGAGTACTGGTTCGTGGGCTGGAGCGACCAGTTCAGCAACTTCCTGTTCTTCCTCCTGGTGTTCTACTTCTACGCGTCGACGTGTACGTTCGTGGGCCAGTGGATGTCGGTGCTCACGCCAAACGCCAAGGTCGCCAACGTCGCTGTCGGTGCGCTGTCGTGTCTGTTCAACCTGTTCGGCGGCTACCTCCTGCCAAACCCGCAGATGGAATCGTACTACCAGTGGATCCAGTACATCATGCCATCGTACTACTCGCTCGCAGCGCTTGTCGGTGGCCAGCTCGGTGAGTGCAAGGACGACAACAACGCGTGCCGCACGTTCAACGTCAGCGGCAAGGCGACGCGTGTGGACCAGTGGATCGCGAAGGAGTACAACTTCCACCCAGACGCCAAGGTCGGCTTCTTCTTTGGTCTCGTAGGCTTCTGGATCGTGATCCAGACGTGCATCTACCTCACGCTCAAGTACGTGAGCCACCTCAAGAGATAGACGAGTTCTCGCCGAGCCGCTGCGGCTCGCTGTGGCCGTAAGTCAGTGCATTTTTGCATACGATACTCTTCATCCTAGTACACGTAGTTTGATGTGCCCATTTCCTTCTTCCTGAGCTGTTCCCTAGAGTATGCGTGGTGGAGTGAACTGAGAATGGAGGATAGCGTCCGGCTGAACCATCTTCGAATTTTGGGAGCTCCTCGCTCCGAGGGTTACGCTCGTGAGGAGAGGGATACACGGGCGCTCGGAAATATTACCGATTGCTAGTCGACAGAGTCAACTTTGGTTGATGCTCACCGTGGTACTCGTCGCGAAGGAAGCCGCTTCAACGTGGAGGAGGCGTCGTGAAGAGCGCGAGAGAGGCTTGGCGATCTTAGAACTGAGATGGCTTCAAGTCGCGACCACCAAAAGCCACGACTGTTATAATGACACTCCAGCACTGAATGCAGAAGCACCTACGTGGCTCTAGTTCTATTAGCAATGCACTTAGGTTCGTAGTGTCGTGTGCCACTCATTATTCAAAACGACAGCCCCCATTGTCGTGGGCACGATTATCAAATCTGTGACGTGTGACGAAATGGGTTCAACTTGAAGTCGCTGCGGATACCGTAACCCCCTAAAGGGTTACACTTTCCCAGTCTTGTACGTTGAAGTACCCACACCATTCTGCTAGCACTTGTGCTAGGACGTCGCCTGCCTCGCTGCATATTGCGCTGCGTCGTGCTGAGCCTGATCCACTGCCCTCACGCTATACCGTACTGTACGCTGCGCTACTTCCTTGCGTCAAGAGGAGGCTCTCTACCGCTTCTATCGAGCAAGTGGACCTACTTCAGGAAGTCGCGGGGACGTCTCCCCGCCTCAGACTGGAGCGAGAAGACAAGCCTCACACAGCGAGACTTCTCGGAAAAGATCTCGAACCGTCCTCGACCACTACGAGGCGCTGGTCCTGATCGACACCGACGAAGTGCCGCTTGCGTCTCTGCAACCGTGTGCACTGGCGACCGCGTGAGGAGACAGATCGTCACATGAGGCGAAGTGCAAGTTCAAGTGCATGTCCACGACGACGGCGAGTAGCGTCCAGTGGCGCGCTGCGCTTCTTTGTAGTCGTGAGTTCAGCCATTACGCGGACAGTCGTCACTGACGAGCGTCGACTTCTGACTGTACGTAGGCTGTCTGTCACAAATGGTTGGTGTATCCACGCAGGGCGTCAGAGCTCAGGCGGGTCTTCTAGCCAAGGCGTTCAGCACTTGACGGCTTGGACCATTACGACGCGGCCTTCGTCCACTACAACGCCCAGCTTCCAGGCTCGAGTGGCTAGCTTAGCCAGCCCGACGACAGTACTAAGCATAGGACTGGCTCGCCCTCGTCGGTTGGGTCGGATGGTTACGCTGGTTATTTTCGGCTCGGTGGTCCGTCGGACGGACGACGTCTGCTGTGGTTATATCGCCCAAGCCAGATGGTGCTGTAGCCACTCTGCCAAGCAGCCTGTGCTGGTCCGCTAGCGCAAACGGGCCGTGAGAATGACTTATTTGACCAGCACTGCTGTGGCGATGGTCAGTCGAGGAACAAAAACGTGCTTCCAGCTGTTGTGGCATTGTGGCTGTCTTGAAATGTCACGCGGTTGTTGCTGGTGGGACGCTGTATCTTTCCGATTTGTAAATTACGGGTTTGAATCTCACCAGATCATCATCGCCACGACACATCCGGAATTTTGGCGGCAAAGCTCACGCAGAAGCCACATTTCCACGCCTCGAGTGAGCAAAAGAGTTTGGAGAACTCTATCGCACCATCATGCTGACACTGGCTACAAATGACTGGTCGCAACACTTCGTTTGGATTTGGAAAGATCTCCGGACGAGCTCGAGCCGCCGATCTATTTCTGCGCGATCCAGTGTCGCAGGCAGATTCTGGAGGTTACGCTCGACTTTGCGGATCCCAGCATGGGATGGAGTTAGCATGCCACTCATCGTGTTCATCTGGAATCGAGCGTCTAGCAAGCTGCCACATGCCATCCGACAGGTGTCCACGGCGACCTGTATGGATGTTGCTTCTCTCTCTCGCCAGAGGCCACTGAATGGCTCGGAGCTAAAGCATGTGGAGCAAGGATATCCACGCTTCGAGGGCCAATGGGATCACATGGCCCCATATTGGTCGGCCCGTTGGTCATGTGGTGTGTGGCAGTCGCGAAACTGTGGACCAACAGCTTGGGATCATGCTGGGTGTCATCGAAGCACTCGGAAAGTCTTGTCAGTTTTTCCACAGCGTAACCCTGCAGTGTGGGGTACACTGTAAACTACAAAGAGGACCTGTCCACACACCGATGCACGTAAAATACGGGATAGCCGAGGTTATTTATTCACGTAAAAAAACAGAGGTGGTTGCGTGCGGGCTAGGGCTCCTCTCTCCCTGCTCCGTCTGGCTTTGGCTTCAGGTCGCTTTTGAACGGGTTTCAAAACGGTTGCTGGCATACAACCACCAAGTCAAACGGTCGCCTTGTCTGCGCTGGCTCGCTGCCCCACAGAGACCATCACTCCTTTCTTTTCGCACCTCTGCGTCGGTCGTTGTTGGTCGAGCGTCACCCACCTCCTCGCCGATCTTTCCGGACATACAAACTTCAAGTCAGACTGGGCGAAACCCCACCGTTTCCTCGCGCAGCCATCCTCCATTTTCCTCACTCTTCAAATTTCCCCCTCGCAGCCATTCGAGTCGCCTGCCTCCATCTTCCCCCTGGAAGCCGAAGCCGACGACCACGAGCGCCACGAAGGAAAGGAAACCTCTGTGAGCCACCTCTCTCCCTCTCTCTCTCTCTCGACGTCTCTCTCTCCTGCGTGAGAGAAGCCCGAAGAAGAAGCATCGAATATGGCGGACAAGCAAGGCCTGCTGCGCGCCGAGGAGACGGACGACGTGCCGGACGTCTACCGCTCGCTCAACTTCAAGAGCATCCAGGACCCGTACTCGCACCACAATGACGACCTCACGTCCCACTACTCGACCATCCGCGCCGAGGATGTGGACACGATGCTGTCCGGTGGTCTCGAGCGCTTCTACAAGAAGTACAACCACCTCTCGCGCAAGATCAACTACCAGTTGCCGACGCCAGAAGTGCGATTCGAGAACCTGTCGTTTGACGTCGATGTGCCTGTTGCGAAAAAGGCTGCCTCGCAGAACTCGGTCGGATCGTACCTGAAGAAGGTGTTCACGCCGTGGGATCGTCCGGAGGTCAAGAGCAAGCAGGTGCTCCACCCGATGAGCGGTGTCATCAAGCCTGGCTCCATGACGCTCATCCTGGCCAACCCAGGCGCCGGCAAGTCGACGTTCCTCAAGGCCATTGCCGGTACGCTGCAGAACAACAAGCTGACCACGATTGGCGGTGAAGTGACGTACTCGGGCCTTCGCGGCGACGAGATCGACCTCATCAAGCTCGCCGGTCTCGTGGACCAGCGTGACAACCACATTGCCACGCTCACGGTCCGTGAAACGTTCAAGTTCGCCGACATGTGCATGAACGGCCTGCCGGAGAACCAGCCAGAGGAGCTGCGCGACATTGCCGCCCTCCGTACCGAGCTGTTCATCCACATCCTCGGTTTGACCAACTGCTCGGACACCGTTGTCGGTGATGCGCTGCTGCGTGGTCTTTCCGGTGGTGAACGCAAGCGTGTGACTATCGGTGAGATGCTCGTCGGTGGCCAGAGTCTGTTCTTGTGTGATGAGATCTCGACGGGTCTCGACACGGCCGCGACGTTCGACATTGTCAAGTCGCTGCGCACATGGACGAAGACGCTGGGTGGTTCGTCGGTTGTTGCTCTGCTTCAGCCAACGCCGGAGGTCGTGGAGCTGTTCGATGACATTCTCATGATCAACGAAGGTCACTTGATCTACCACGGTCCACGTACTGAGATTCTCAGCTACTTCCAGGAGCGTGGCTTCGCGTGTCCTCCACGTACGGACCCTGCCGACTTCTTGATTGAAGTCACCTCCGGACGTGGCCGAAAGTACGCGAATGGTACTGTCGATATCGGCAAGCTCGCTGTGACTCCTGAGGACTTCAACAACCTCTTCACGCAGTCGAACATCTACCGCAAGACCCACGACCACCTGAGCAAGGGCTTCAACGAGGCCAACTTCGAGAAGCCTGAGGACTTCAAGAAGGCCAAGGCCGTCGCCAGCCTTGCGCTCTCGAAGGACCAGTCGGAGTTTGGTCTCGACTTCTTCAACAGCACCAAACTGCTGCTGAGCCGTCAGAAGACGATCTGGCTACGTGACAAACCGCTTCTGTGGGGCAAGCTCTTTGAGGCGCTCATCGTCGGTCTCGTGCTCGGTGTGCTCTTCTTCGAGGTGTCGGAGAAGTACTACCTGCGCATGATGTTCTTCAGTATCGCCGTGTTCCAGCGCCAAGCGTGGCAGCAGATCTCGATCGCCTTCCAGCTGCGTCAGGTGTTCTACAAGCAGCGTTCGCGCAACTTCTTCCGCACCAGTTCGTATGCGATTGCCGAGAGTGTGGTCCAGGTGCCAGTCAACTTAGCCGTGTCGTTCATCATGGGCACGTTCTTCTACTTCATGAGTGGGCTGAGCCGCAACTTCGACAAGTACATTGTGTACCTGCTCATCTTGGTCGCGTTCCAGCACGCCATCGGTGCCTACATGACGCTGCTCAGTTCGCTGTCGCCAAGTATCACTGTGGGCCAGGCGCTTGCCGGTATCTCCGTGAGTTTCTTCCTGCTGTTCTCGGGCAACATCATCCTGGCCGACTTGATTCCGGACTACTGGATCTGGATGTACTGGTTCAACCCGCTGGCCTGGGCGCTGCGCAGTGTCATGCTTTCCGAGTTCCACACCAAGGTTGGTGGCCAGGCGAGTCTCCTCAGCTTCTCGATCACGCAGGGCTTCGGCTACATGTGGTTCGGCATCATCGTGCTCATCGCGTACTACTTCCTGTTCACCTCGTTCAACGCGCTCGCGCTTCACTTCATTCGCTATGAGCGCCACCTCGGTGTCTCTGGCAAGGCCACGAAGACCGATGCGGACGAGGACGAGCACGTGTACGTCGAAGTCTCGACGCCTGGTATCGGTGGCAACGGTGGTGCGGCCCGAGTGAAGGGTGGAGGTCTTCCATTCACGCCTGCCAACCTGTGTATCCGTGATCTCGACTACTACGTGACTCTGCCGTCGGGTGAAGAGCGTCAGCTGCTGCACGGTATCACTGCTCACTTTGAGCCTGGACGCCTGACGGCCTTGATGGGCGCCACTGGTGCCGGCAAGACCACGCTTATGGATGTGATCGCCGGTCGTAAGACTGGTGGCCGCAGTGTGGGTGACATGATCATCAACGGCGAGCCAAAGGACCCATCGAACTTCAGCCGTATCACTGCGTACTGTGAGCAGATGGACATCCACTCGGAAGCCGCCACGATCTACGAGGCGCTTGTGTTCTCAGCCAACCTGCGTCTGCCGCCAAACTTCTCGTACGAGGAGCGTATGAACTTGGTTTCGGAGACCCTCGACCTCCTGGAGCTGACGACGATCTCTGGTGAGCTCATCATGAGCCTGTCTGTTGAGCAGAAGAAGCGTGTGACGATCGGTGTGGAAGTCGTGGCGAACCCAAGTATCCTGTTCCTGGATGAGCCGACGAGTGGCCTCGATGCGCGTGCCGCGCAGATTGTGATGCGCGGTGTGCAGGCGATTGCTCGTACGGGTCGTACGGTGTTGTGTACCATTCACCAGCCGAGCATCACGATTTTCGAGTTGTTCGATGCTCTTCTGCTTCTTCAGCGTGGTGGTTACACCGCGTACTTCGGTGACTTGGGCAAGGATTCCGTAGCTCTTCTTGAGTACTTCGCCTCGATTCCAGGAACTGACGAGATCCGCCCACAGTACAACCCAGCCACGTACATGCTTGACGTCATCGGTGCTGGTATCGGCCGCAACGTGAAGGACTACTCGATTGAGTACGCTAACAGCCCATTGTGTAAGTCGAACCGCGAGCGCACGGAGCTCCTGTGCCTGCCAGCCGCTGAGTTCGTGCCATTTTCGACCCTGAAGTTCGACCCAATCGCGACTGGCTTCTTGAACCAGCTCAATGAGCTCGTGAAGAAGCAGCGTCTCACGTACTGGCGCAACCCGCAGTACAACGTCATGCGTATCTTCCTGTTCCCGCTGTTCGCCGTCATCTTCGGCACGACGTTCTACCAGCTCAAGTACGACAGCATCAAGAAGATCAACTCGCACATCGGCCTCATGTACAACTCGATGGACTTCATCGGTGTGATCAACCTCATGACCGTGCTCGAGGTGACCTGTCTCGAACGCGCCGTGTTCTACCGTGAGCGTATGTCGAACTACTACGGTCCGCTCGCGTACAGTCTGTCGCTGTTCACCGCGGAGCTTCCGTACCTGGCCGTCGTGATCACGCTGTTCGTCACTGTTGAGTACTGGTTCGTGGGCTGGAGCAGTGTCGCTGGCGACTTCTTCTTCTTCCTGGCCGTGTTCTTCCTGTACACGTCGACGTGTACGTTCGTGGGCCAGTGGATGTCGGTGCTCACGCCAAACGCCAAGGTCGCCAACGTCGCCGTCGGTGCGGTGTCGTGTCTGTTCAACTTGTTCAGCGGCTACCTCCTGCCGAACCCGATGATGAAGGGCTTCTACCAGTGGATCCAGTACATCATGCCATCGTACTACGCGCTCGCTGCGCTCGTCGGTGGCCAGCTTGGCACATGCAAGAACGAAAACAACGCCTGCCAGAAGTTCATCGTGGGCGGCAAGTCGACGCGTGTGGACGAATGGATCAAGATCGAGTACAACTTCCACCCGGACTCGAAGGTCGGCTTCCTGTTTGCCTTGGTGGGCTTCTGGATCTTCATCCAGTTCATGATCTACCTCACGCTCAAGTACGTGAGCCACTTGAAGAGATAAGTGGCCTCGCCTCGGTGTCGAGTGCTAGAAGACCGCCACCAGCGAGGTGTCTGCGGCCGAGTCTGCTAGTCTGCGTCCGCAAGCCCCCTCTGTATACAAAGTGCTTGATCTGCTTACCCAAATACATATAGCTTATCATCTCCACGGCTTCTTTTCATCCCATTTTGATTTTGGCCTTGCAGCCATTTAGGGTTCGTGAGATACAATTGGGTGAAACTTTGAGGTAAACATCCAATCAGCGATCACTAAAATTTCGAAGGGATTTGATTGGCTGAAATTAACCGTCGGAGGAGTTAGGGTGGATGGTTCTTGTGGGCTGGATACGACCTGAAGGACCACGCCAGGTAGCCACCACCATGTCAGAGAAGAGCTCCCCTGTGCTCGCCAGCGCCGACCTCAAGCAGCTAGGTGCGTCCATACACCGCATGGGTTCGATGTCAACCCACTCCCCAAAGTTATATTCTCGTGGCCGTCTAACGCTCCGTCTATCTGTTCCCCCTCCCATGGCGCCGGAACCGTTCTGTTCTCGTTTGTGTTCCCACCAGAACAACTTTTAGACGGTCAGACTATCATGTCCCGCAAGCAGAAGCCACAGGCCTCCGACGAATACGAGTATGGACTCCTACACTAATGACGGCTCTATATGATCACATCACTAACCCACGTCTCCTGCGTCTCCTGAATTCAGGAGCAAGCTGGACGGCTGGTCGCCCTCGCCTTCCGTGGGCGCTGCCGCCGCCGCCGCGTCCTCCATGGAGTCGCTGAGTCTCGGTCTGTCGGCCGAAGCCGCGTCCTCCGAGGCCGCGTCATCTGAGACCAACGACAAGAAGCAGCTCAGCAAGGCCGAACGCAAGAAGCTGGGTGCGTGTCTGCATGGAGATCCAGTCTCTTGAGAGGAGAGCTGTGGACTGATGGCGTTGTGCTCGTTGGAACGGCAGCGATGGAGGCTTTCGCGCAGAAGAACGGAGGCGCCAAGCGAGAGAAGATGAGCAAGCAGGAGCGTCGTGCGCTGCAGGAGGCTCAGCGCGCGTCCAAGGAGGCTGGTGCGCCAGTGCCTGTGGTGGTCGCTGCTGCTGCAGTGGCGGCGCCTGTGGCCTCAGTGGCTGCCGGTGGTAAGGCGGTGAAGAAGACGGAGACGGCGCCCAGCACGAGCGGTGTGCGACTGCAGTACGACGACGCCAAGCGCATGGCCAAGCACTCGAAGGGCGTGGTCGTGGTGCGGACGCAGGCCCAGAAGCAGGTCTCGTGGTTCTCGCACCTGCCGCAGTACGAACGCGAGAGCTCGCTGTCTCTGAACGTGGGCTTCTCGAACAAGGAGATCCACCCGGCTGTGCTTTCACTCGGACTCAAGTTTGCCGAAGGAAAGATCTCGGGTGGAAACGCTCGCTGTGTGGCCATGCTCACGGCGTTCAAGCAGGTCATCGCGGACTACGTGACGCCGCCTAACAAGATGCTGAGCCGTGACTTGGACAAGACGCTCAAGCCGCTCATCCAGTACCTGATCGACTGCCGTCCGCACTGTATCGGTATGGGCAACGCCATTCGTCGCCTGCGTAACATCATCGGTACGTCGTCACCAGAGCTCAACGAGGCCGAGGCTAAGCGTGAGATCATTGAGGAGATCGACGAGTACATCCAGAGCCGCATTCTACTGGCCATGAAGGCCGTGTCCAAGATCGCACAGGCCAAGATCTCGGATGGCGACGTGATCCTGACGTACGCGCGCTCCAACATTGTGGAGATGGTGCTCAAGGAGACGTTTGAGCAGCGCAAGAACATCAACTTCCGTGTGATCGTGGTCGACTCGCGACCGCACTACGAAGGTAAGAAGATGGTCAAGACGCTGGCCGACCTGGGCATCCCGTGCACCTACATCCAGATCAACGCACTGTCGTACATCATGCGCGATGTGACCAAGGTTCTGCTTGGCGCGTCGGCTTTCATGAGCAATGGTACAGCGGTGAGCCGAGTGGGCACTGCGCTCGTGGCTATGACTGCTCGTGAGGCAAACGTGCCTGTGCTGTTCTGTTGCGAGACGTACAAGTTCTCAGACCGAGTTCAGCTGGACGCGATCACCCACAACGAATTGCGTGACCCGGATGAGCTGATCTCGTCGTTTGCCACTGAGAAGTCCCACCTCGCGCACGGCCGCGGCCCACACGTGCTCTCCGACTGGCGTGACATCGCCAACCTGAAGCTGCTCAACCTTGTGTACGACGTGACGCCGATCGAGTACGTGTCGATGGTCGTGACGGAGCTGGGCATGATCCCCCCAACGTCCGTTCCGGCGATTCTGCGTGAGTACTCGAAGGACGGCGTCGTGGACCAGCTCAACTGATCGCACAGCTAGGAAGCAGCGATGAAGGAGGTGGGGAAACTAATAAATATACAGATACAGTGAGGTCACATGGTGATGCAATGCAATGCATTGGAACTCAGATTAAAAACGTGCATGATTATGAGACTGCGAGAGTCTCGCGTGGAGGAAGAGGCCTAGGAGATCGTGCAGCATTCGTCGCCGTAGATGCTGGCGTTGTTGAGCTCGTGGCAGGTTCGGCAGCTACAAAACAATCACAACACAGTTAGACCATTGTGATACGAATTCCAAGTGTAAGACGAGAAAGTACGCACCGCCAACTCGTGCAGCCCGCAGGGAGAGGGTACGGCGTGCCGCACTTCCGGCACAGCGCGTTGCCCTGCGCGTCCCGCTGGATGGCGGCGTTGTTGGGCACGACGGCCACGGCTGGTCGCATCACGGGCTGCGCGTTCACGATGGGTCTTCCGTACGCGTCAACCTGGCCTGGCTGGCCGTACGGAGGCTGCTGTGGATATCCGTACGGAGGCGGCTGCTGCTGTGGGTACCCGTAGGGAGGCGGGCCCTGCGCGTAGTAGGGCTGCTGGCCGGGGGCGGCCACGGGCACGCCCATTGGCGCGTTAGCGTACGGCATCTTGTCGACAGGCACGCCCATCTCGACTCCCTTCGTGGGCTTGTGCGGGTCCTGGTCCATGATGATGGAGATGAGTGGGGGGGGGGGGG
>JAADVL010000830.1:0-14064 GCA_023334995.1 Pythium sukuiense | reverse complement strand
GAGCGCTACCGCATGCTCGTGCTGCAAAAGTGAACAAGTGGGGGTGCATAACATAATATAAGTTGGGATAATATAAGTTGGGTTCATTCAAGGAACGGCTTTCTACTTCATAGGAGACTAACTGGTCGGACGCATGCATCAGGCCTCGATAGGGGTTTGGGAAGGGGTCATCACGGTTCACGACATCCGCAAACGGGTTGTACTCGCTTTCCTCGATGAGAAGCTCTCCGAAGGCTTCCACGGTCAACGAGTCGCTCAGAGGTGGGTCTTCCGGGGCGTCGTGGCCAACGGTGGGCGCTGGCGCCGAGTGAAAGCCGTGTAGGGTCATGCTAAAGAGTTGCTTCGTGTGCGCTTGCGTGGAAGTTGGAGACTGTGCTCGTCTTGGGGATGCTGAAAGTTGTAGAACATCAGAGCCATCACTCAGCCTACACCTAGAAAGCCTCTCGAACGTGGCGAATGGTCTGTTCTCTTGGAGTAGTGTCTCTTACCGGGATAGGACGGGACTGGGATGGAAATGTGTTGGTGGGCGCTTCCGGAGCCATCACCGTGATGGTCCACAAAGGTGATCAACAATTCCATTCCGAGAGGTCCATCCGTCTCTTTTGTCACTTACGCACTACGTGCAATTCCGCTGCTTGCCGACTGCTTGCGTGCGTCGTGTGCACGCTGCATCGTCACAAACTTCTTCTCCTTTGCGGCTGCCGGCTCGTACTCTGGACGCTTCAGCAAGTTCTTGACGATATCGACGTAGCCTAAGAACGACGCATACACCACGGCGTTCATTTTGGCACTGCATGTCGACTTTGGGATCGGAATGTTGGCCACAGCGTTGAGGTCGCCGTCGCTTTCGTCGATGAAGTCGGTGATGTTCAGGAACGCCTGCAGGTCACCGTTGCTGTGCTTCACTGCATAGTGGAATGGGAACTGCTCGAGGTCTGACTCTTTAACGTGCTCTTTCTGATTGAGAGCAGGCTTCATCTCTACCGAGGCCGGCCCTTGAGTATCCGGGGCGCGTGCTGACGTCGTCTTCTCGAGTCGCAGGAGCTCTTGCATCAACGCCAGCAGCTCCACAGGCGAAATCCCAGCACGCTGGACCAGGATAGCGACACCAGGCTTCACAGTGAGCGAGACTGGAGCCTGCGATTGTGAATCCAACGTCGACAGTTGATCTGGCTCGGCGATCGAGAACGTCGTCGCCATCACGGCCAACGGACTCGACAAATCCACCATCGTGTCCAGCACATCACTCACACCACTCACGCCAGCGACGGAGAGAAGCACGGATACGGTAGACAGCAAGCCTCGCAGGCTGTTCACACTCGTGGCGAACGCGCCTCGCTGCTTCAAGTCAACCACCGCTGCTTGTAGTCGCTGGTACTGGTCCTTGAGGGCCACAGCGTGGCGTTCGAGGTCATTGTCCCGCCATTCCAAATTCGAAATCGATGTCTTGAGTGCCTTGACCCACGTCGCGCTCTCCATATTCACCTTCACAGCCAGTAGATCCCAATATTCGACTTCGGCCTCAGTCAGAAGACGACGCTGCTCACACTCTCGCAGGATCAACTTGAAATAGAGCGCCTCACGGTCTCCGATCACCATCTTCCGTTGAATCAGCTGCGTGAACGACTGCGAAAGCACTCTCTTGAAGGCGTTTGCATCGTCTCCAAGCGCAGCCTGGCCAATATTGAAGACGGCACGGATGTCGTAGACACTGGAGATGGCCTTGGCTAGCTTTTCCAGTTCCTGGACATCCACATCCACCACAGCCTCCTGCGTGCTGCTCACAGACGCTATGAGCTCCGTGCAGCTCACCATTTGACGCGTGAACGTCCTGAACTGGCGTCGCTGCATGGCCTGCTTGAGCAATGCCCTGATTTGGCCCGTGGGATCGTTCGTGTCCGACACCAGTTGCATGGGCACTCGGCCCAGTCCGTCGAGGATATCCGGATCCATATCGCACTTGTTCAGCAGATACTCGACGATGCCCACGACACCAAAGAACGCGCTTCCGTGGAGAGCCGTAGTCTGGTCGTTGAACCGAAGCCGCTCGAGCAGTTCACTGGCCGGCACCCCTGCATCTTCCTTGCGGATGTACAATAGCACGTGGAAGAGGTCGGGGCGGTTGATGCGCATCATGGATCCAAGAAGCTGGGTTCGGTATGCGTCCAGTTTCACATTTGGAGCTGCTTGGACCGCTTTCACGTACACGTCGAGAGCGGTTTGAATGCTGTTGGTCGCGAAGGCTTGCTTCACAATGGCTTCGATGGCTGTAGCGCTTCCAGACTTGACAGCATTCTCCAGAGACGAGTACTGGACCAGCCAGCCACGCACCTCCTCCTTCCGGGCACGCGGCACCGAGCCGCTGGTCACGTAGTACGATGCATCGTGAGTCCCCGTCGCGTTCTTGATATTTGGATCGGCGACACCAGCGTCTAGCATAGCCTTGGCTACACTCACGAGTCCCCGCCGCAGTGCGAGCTGGAACGGCGTGCGGCCGTCGATGCCTCCGTGGATATTAGCGTTCGTGCCGTGCTGGATCAGCAGCAGCGCCGCCTTCTCCTCCTTCTCGTCACAGGCATCCAGCAGGGGCGTCATGGACGCGCACGCCGTGGCGTTCACGTCAGCGCCGCTCGTGATGAGCAGCTCCATGATGGAGATGCGGCCTTTCTGGGCCGCGTAGTGGAGAGCCGTGCGCTGCGAGGAGTCACGCTCGTTGACATTAGCACCGGGGGCCGCCAGTGCGGTCCGCAGCCGTGGCAAGTGGTTCGCCTTCGCGCTGTCGATGATCTCACGGCTCATCTTTAAGCTTTGTGAAGGAACGTCTGCCGTCTTGGATGCATGGCGGCGAGGAATCGTTGGGTTCATCCAATTCAATAAACTGCACGTAGTGGAATGTTGCTTGAATGTTGCTGAGAAAGGCAACACACAACATAATGAAGGTCTCACTTGAAGAGGCATTTTCGAAAAGCTACAAATTGTATTCATGTTCTGTTCGACAAACACAGACAGAAAGCACTCAGACTGCAAGCGACCGAGCTACAAGGGCATCATCGTCGCTTGATCCGAGTGGTTCTGGTTGTACATGTGTCTTCTCGCCGAACGGGGGCGGCTAGCTACCACGGAGCTTACTTAGGCCGTGAAGGCCTTCTCCAGAGGGTGCGCGCGGGTCACGAGATCGAAGCGGTCCGGGCCGACGCCGATCCACTTGATGTGCGAGCCCAGCAGCTCCTCGACGCGCAGCACGTACTGCTGGGCGGCGAGCGGCAGCTCCTCGAACTTCTTGCACTTGGAGATGTCCTCGGCCCAGCCTTCCATCTCCTCGTACTCGACGACCGACTCCTCGAGCACCTGAAGGTTCGACGGCATGCCGTCGAGCTTCTTGCCCTTGTGCCAATACGCGACACCGATCTTGACCTTCTTGAGGCCCGTGAGCACGTCGAGCTTGGTCAGGTTCAGCTCCGTGAAGCCGTTGACCATGGTCGAGTAGCGCATCTGCGGGATGTCGAGCCAGCCACAGCGGCGAGGACGGCCCGTGGTGGTGCCGAACTCGGCGCCGACGCGGCCAAGGTGCTCACCAACGTCGTCGTGGAGCTCCGTTGGGAAAGGGCCTTCGCCGACACGCGTGCAGTACGCCTTGACGATACCGATGATGCCATTGAGGCGGTTTGGCGAGATACCACCGCCCGTGCACACACTGCCGATCGACGGGTTGGACGACGTCACGTACGGGTACGTGCCAAAGTCAATGTCGAGCATCGTCGCGTTGGCGCCCTCGACGAGGATGCGTTTGCCCGAGACGTACGCCTGGTTCAGGTACTCGACCGTGTCCACGGTCATGCCAAGGATCAGGTCCTTGATCTGGCGGTAGTACTCGATCTCGGCCTCGACGTCCACTTGCAGGTCTGGGTAGTTCTGCTTGTAGAACTTGACCTGGTCACGGAGCTTCTCACAGAAGTCGTCGAAGTAGCGCAGGTCACCGACGCGCACGCCGTTACGCAGCATCTTGGACGAGTACGCCGGACCGATACCCTTGCGGGTCGTGCCGATCTTGTTGCGGCCACGACGCTCCTCGTTCAGGCCGTCGATCTCTTGATGAAGATCGAGCACCAAGTGCGCACGGTCCGAGAGCAGGATGCGGCCTTCGTACTCAATGCCCATACGCTTGAGCTCCTCGAGCTCCTTGAGCAGACCCGGCAGGTGCACGACGACGCCGTTGCCCACGACACACACCGCCTGCTGGTTGAGAATGCCCGACGGCACCAAGTGGAACTTGTACTTCTTGCCTTCGTGCACGATCGTGTGGCCGGCGTTCGCGCCACCGGCGACACGCGCGATCACGTCGTACGTCTGGGACAAGTTGTCCACGAGCTTGCCCTTGCCTTCATCACCCCACTGGGCACCGAGCACGACGTCCACACCCGAGTTGAGACCGTCGTGGGCGCGGCGCGGGTTGGCCACCGCACTCTCAATGCGGTTGAGCTTGGCCACGACCTCGCGCAGCATGGCGGTGGTCGCGACGTCGCGGCCCACAGGCGCGACCTTGGTAGGCGCAGCCTCACAGCGAGCCTCGCTGTCTTGCGTGAGCGCCAGCGACGTGGCGCCAAGGCCAAGACCCAGCAGCGCCGCCAGAGGCAGCAGCACGCGTGGCTGCTCCTGGGCAGCCTCGATGGCGGCAGCGGCCTGCAGGGCGTGGGTGGCCGCCGCACGCTGCTGGCTGCCGCGCACGGCGGTCTGCGCCGCGAGCTTGATGGATCCCGCCACGACACGCATGGCAGAGACTTGATCCGTTGACTTCGTCCGTTTTGAACGAGTGGTGCCACCGACGGCCGAGTTGCACGCACCAGAGAGCTGGTGAGGAGCCGCTCGCCTTGAAGGGATCAAGTACTGTACAGAAGACGAAAGATCTATAGAGACGGCGGTTCGTGTGCTAGAGCCACACGATTTTGGACCGGTCAGTCCAAACACGTCATCGCTTAAAGTGGTGGTAAGCCAAACATACCGGTATCTATACCGGTTTTAACGTTTGGAAGTCTGCTTCGAATTTGAAACAAATCCAGGTGGTGTCTCAATTGGCCGTTTGTGACAGTTAGAGCATGTCGCAGATAAGGTGTTGGACACCTCTGGTACTAGGCATCGCATAACGCAGGTTTGTCCTGTTGAAGAGGGGAGTTCAGCTTCCCAACATCACATCGAGCGGCTCAACATCAGACGAAGATGACGGAAGACGGCGGCGCCAAGGACGCGCTCGTGCACTCCAGCGCCGTGTATCTGTACCAGTACGACGCCAAGACGTCTCAGTATGTCCAGCAGGGTGACGCAGTCGTCGGCTGCGCGCTCTTGGCGTCCAGCGCCAGCGAGTTCAAGCTGCTTTTCTACCACTCGCAGACCAAGGAGCCACTCGTGACGACCCCCGTGACGCCGGGCACGCGCTTCACGCCGCAGCAGAACCACTACGTCAACTTCTATGACGCCGCCCAGCAGAACTACTCGATGCGCTTCAAGGACGCCGCGGTGTCCAGCGCGTTCCTGTGCGCGGCGGCGTTTGCCAAGGCCCAGGCGTTCGTCCAGGATCCATCGAGCTACCGCGACGTCTCGAGACCGCATTTCGTGTCATTTGATGACTTGGCGATGGGAAAGGAGAGCTCCAGTGGCGGTGTGGGCGCTGGAGATGTAATCGGCCTGGCGTGGAAGTCATGGCAGGGACTGACGGCGACGAATGCGTCATTTTTCACAAAGAATCCGCTGGAAATCACGCAGAAGACCCCGAATGAGAGCATCGAGCGAGACGGAGACCTCAAGCGTGTTGTGTTGGGCGATAGCAGCAATGATGCGCTCTCGAAGGCGCTGTCTGATGCGCTTCAGGGTATGCAAAAGCACGGTCGACGCCTGGTGTCGGTTGTATTCCCAGCGTCGCAGCAGTGGTTCATTGGCGATATTGAGCTCGTCAGAGTCAAAAAGAACAAGGGCGGATCGATCAGCCAGCAGCAAGAACCGATACTCGCGACGGCCGCAGCGCCTGCTGGTGGTGGTGCTGAAGACGATTCGTCGCATGATGACCTCGTGCACCGCATGGCTGCACTTTCTCGAGCAGGTAGCTCCCGAGGATCGGGTCTCATCGCAAGCATCAATGCACGGTCTCCAGAGAAGGGGTTACGTCGTCAGTCTTCATCAGGCCTCGACGGGAACGACGAACGCCGCCGCTCATCCCTGCACGATGCGATTTCGAACCCAGGTATGGTGCCTGTGCCGCTTCCTGGTATCGTCTCCACGCCTGACAACAAGGGATCGACAAGTCGGCGGTCATCCCAGCAAGCAGGCCAGACTTTGTCTTCTATTCCAGAACCGCAGTCGCCAGCTCAGCCATCGCGTGACTCGGTGACTGCGCGAGTGCTCTCAACCGCCTACCAGCCTCCAGAACCAGTTTCATTCTCACCGACGCCTTCGTCGCTTAGCTCCTCGAGCTATCGAACGCCAGAAATGGAGAGCCTTATGAAGGAGCAATCCGAGCTCGATGACTTGCGCCGCAAGCTTGAGGAAAGCAAGCGCCGTCTCGAGCAGCAGCACAACGAGCCTTCCCAACCAGCACCAGCACCATCCCCAGCGCCATTAGCCGCCCCCGCTTACAGCAATGCGCTTGCTATCACAGTTCCACCCTTCACGCCATCTCCGTCGATTGGACTCAACAACGGATTCACGCCATGGCAGCCAGCTCCATCATCTCCAAGCTCAAGCGTGCCGTCGTCGTTTACGTCCTCGTTCTCTTCGTCGCTACCATCAACTGGACGCCCGGGAGTTCCGTCGTACAACAACCCATCGTCGCTGATTCCGTCGTCCATCCCGTCGAGCATCCCGTCTTCGCTGAGCAACTATGGCCCACGGCCGCCTCAGGCCAATGGCTCAACGTCAAGTGTCTCTCCTGAGCTCGAGACGAGCATCATGCGGCTGCAGCGCTCGTCAAGCTCTGTCGAATCAACACTGCAGGATCTGCACTCCAAGATGGACCGTCTGCTCAATATGCAGAATTCCATGAAGACGTCGAAGTACACGCCCATGGCATCTTCAAGCAGCTACTACTCGTCGTCACTCGGAGGCAGTTCCTCTTCGGCTTCTTCGTCCTCGTCGTCCTCGTCGTCGCTACTAAAGAGTCTCGAGAAGGCACTATCGCAGCGTGATCAACTACAGGAACACAATGCGCGACTCCAAGATGCGAAGGATCAGATGGAGTCCGCCATTGAAGACCTCCAGAACCAGCACGAGTCACTGCAGATGGAGAACCGCAATCTCCTCGAGAAGCTCCAAAATGGGAATCACCTGCAGCAAGAGAAGTTCCGTCTGGAGCTCCGCACGGTCCAGCAGCAGCTATCGCACACCCAGGAACAAATGCTCGTGTACCAAGAGGAGAACTTCCGCCTGCGCCAGGAGTTGGCAGCCAAGGACGAGCAAGTCACGAAAGAAAAGTCGCTCGTCCAGGAAGATGCACGCAAGCAATTGGACCAGATGCAGCGCCAGCTTCAGCTGCAAGTGCACCAGGAATCCAAGGAGACACTCGAACGACTCCAGGCTGAGAAGCTCCGTGTCGACAAGCAGCTCAGTGAGCTCTCCTCCCAGAAGTCTCAGGTCGAGATCGAGCGCGACTCACTAGCCAACCAAGTCCGTGTTCTTCAGAGCCAGCAAAGCCAGTGGGCCGACGAGAAGGCGCAAGTCGAATCCATGCAGGACTCGCGTGCCAAGGAGCTCCACGCTCAGCTTCACCAGGCTGGCGTCGAGATGGCTAATCTGAAGCAGCTCTTGGACAAGTCCCGCAGTGAAACCCGCCAGCTCCAGGACGTGGTGGTATCGAAAGAGCAGCAAATGGTCGAGCTACAGGAAGCCAAGACCCAGCAAGAGTACACCGCGCTGAGCGAGCTGCTTAAGGAGTTTATGAACGACATTTACTTCCACTTCCAGGACGCCTTCGAGGAAGACGCCGAGTTCACGGGCAAGGAGATCGTCATGGCCATCCGCAAGATCCTCAAGCAGAACACAATGGAGATCCTCTCCAAGCTCGAGGAGTTCTGGCAGCAGCAGCACCGGAACGACGCCACCTAGGATACTTCCTCCGCCATCTTCACAGAGTACTCGTAACCCCATTGGGTAGGGTTACGCATTGCCTTTTGACATGTTGTAATTTACGAGTATAAATTACATTTCGTACATGTTGCGACCACAACGTATATTCTTCCATGAGGTTTTTCTATAAATTTGATCAACAAGAGTGAGGTTTTGACGGAACGTATATGGATTTTGGCGCCTTTTTCCGTATACGTTGCCTTTCTTTTTGAACCGCAGCGTCCGATCGAAGACCCGAGCGGATCAGAAGACCGGGTCGCCATCGACAGCCAGGCAGGCACATATCAATTGTACAGAGGCAGCAGACATTGCGGCATCCCCACACGAGAACGCGCGGCTTCGAGAGCATCCAGACGGCATCCAGCGCGAGACCCGGCAGCAGTATCCAGTCAGCGGCGGCATCCAGACACCCAGTGAGTCGCGAGATCCAGAGCCGCGAGAACGAGTACGAGAACGTGAGTGAGAGCGACAGGTAACTAGCCTTTCTCATCCCACGCGCTTCATATTGAGGCGTTTCGGCCACGGCGCTGTGGGTTCCGTTGGTGGCTTTGGTTGGGAGTTATTCAACGATTTGTCTGTGGGTCTTTTTGTTCGTGGATGGCGAAGAAGACCGACGAGGAAACCAGGACGAGAAGGGCAGCATATCCAGACGAAGCATGAACCGACGATCGACGGGACGAGATACGAGCCGAACGAATGTGCGCAGTTTGTTTGCGGACGAGGCGGAGAACCTGTCGAGTTCCGTGCGTCCCAGCGATTTGATCCGAGTGCAGCGACCGCGAGAGGCGGCATGGACAGTGTTCAACGACGTTGAAGATGATGAAGAGCAAGGGCGTATCGCGTGTCGACGCGTGCCGCGTAGTAACCTCGTGCGCCAGCGACCCACTGCGTGGCGAGTTGTGGAGAACTTGGACGAGCACAACAAGGAGAACATCGGCTACGTCGTCCGACGCCCCTCGCGACGACCACTCGAGAACAACAGCACTCCAGTCGTGCCAGCTACACCAGCTACACCAGAACGAGGAGCGATTCCGACAGCGCCTACCCCTCGAAGCAATGGCAAGCGCAAGCACCAGACAACCCCAACTCCGCCACAGAAGAAGACCAAGACCGCCAAGAAACAGATGAAACAAGTCGTCGAAGTGCGACCAGAGCCTGCTCCCGCACGGCAAGAGCGCGTACGCCGCCCGCTGGAAGACATCACGCATCTGTTCATAGACCCCACGGCGTTTTACTTTCAGCCCTGGCGGCGCGCGACCAGCATCGCACCACGCGCGTCGTCAATGCGCATACTGTGATTCGCTGCGACGGAACCAAGTCACGTACACGCTACCAGCGAAGATCAGCGCCATGCTGCTGGTCCTATAAGCGTGTGCGCCGCATGTCCAGTGCTCTACCTGCAGCCGCATCTCCTCTCCAGTTCGTGGAGGACCACTTCGATAGCCGTAGATAGTCATTATATTATTTATCCCTATTCTATTCAATACAGCCAACCAAGTTCACCCGCCACTACTGCTGCACACGCAAATGGCGCCATGTCGTGCGCGCGCCCGCGTTTCGGCGGTGGCGGGAACGGGCGGAAACCGGTATCATATCGGATCTTGGACGGAAAGTCCATTTTCCATTTTGGGGTCCGAGATGGTTGAGTTAAATATGTGACGTGTTGGGACAACCTTCTCGCAACATTCAAAGAATCAATGGGTTCAATTTTTCAGCATGAGCTCTTGCAGTTGAGGAAGTCACGACGCGATACAGTACGATGGCAGCTAACAGAACATTGATTGGGGGTGCAGAGCGTGGTGATATCGTCACCGTGCGTGCTGCCCTAGCGGCGGGAGCCGACGTGAACGCGTGTGGCATGTTCAAAACCACGCCGCTGATGGACGCTGCACGGAAGAACTGCGTGGACATCGCTCGCTTGCTACTAGACGACGGCGC
Source organism: Pythium sukuiense (assembly GCA_023334995.1). Lineage (NCBI taxonomy): Eukaryota > Oomycota > Peronosporomycetes > Pythiales > Pythiaceae > Pythium > Pythium sukuiense. The sequence goes on along the minus strand of JAADVL010000830.1, from coordinate 4,017 downwards.
GAAGATGGATGTCAAGTGCAGCAACGACCGTACGCCGCTGTTCTACGCGTGCGACAACCGTAGTACGGAGACAGCGCTGCTTCTGATTGAGCGAGGGGCGACTGCGAATGCCCAAGAAGGTCTCGGCCGCACGTCGCTCCAGATCGCAGTCAAACGCGGCATGGTCTCTGTTGTGAGGGCACTGCTGGAGTCCGGACAAGCGGATCCTAACGCTCTGGGGATGACGAAGAAGACCGCGATGGCGTACGCAGGAGGTCGCGGCCAGCCGTGGGAAGAGATGAGGAAGTTGCTCACGGACTTTGCGTCGATGGAGAACGCCACGAACAGCAAGAATCTCAAGGCCGTGGAAGGCATCCTGAAGCGCTGCTTTTTGGAGAGTGCACTGGTGACCGACACAGTGAAGATGTTCTTGCAGGGTGCCGTCGTTGGTCCGCTCGATGCGCTGCGGACGAGATTATTAACGACTTTGATCACCACTGACCAACCAGATTTCTTCGAATCCGTTCTCCTAGCGACATGGCCACCCACGGACAAGAAAGACCGTCTGAAGCTGCTCAATGAGACCCGCTTTGAAGAGCATGGAGGCACGAACTCGCTTCATGTCGCGGTGTACTGCGGCCATCCCAGGTTCGTGAACTACTTGCTGACTGAATGCGGTATGGATCCACGCACCAAGGACGCGTTGAATCGACGGCCAATTGACGTCTTAGACGACCGTCGTGATCCAACCGGAGTCGTTCGTGGGCTGGTCCTCCAAGCTACGCAACGCTGGCAGTTTGAGGACTTCACGGAGCTTCTCTTGGCTCGCCCCCGCACTGTCTTGGCACTCGAAGAACTCGCGCAGTCGATCTCCAGCGTGCAAGATATCCGAGCTGTCTTTAGCCTCGGTCTAGCGACACTTGGTACCAACAAATCGGAAATCAAGCGCATGCTGACGATTGCGTTCACACGACTGATCAACGAGAAGCTCGTGTTGAACGACCGAGACGCGTTGTTTGTGAAGATGGCGCTGCGTGAATGCCTTCGACGCGAGCTCGTGAGCCAGTCAGAGTTCGAGTACTGGAACATGCAGATCGTCAAGGTGAACATGGAAAGCGCCGAGTGGGTGACGGCACTCAAGCAGTCGATCCTGAGGCTGGACTTGCGCGTGGGTCACGCGGAGAATCACGTGAGACAGCTTCACTCCGAGTACAAGCAGCTTCGCGATGCTATTCGAGGTGGTGGGGACGGCGGCGCGTCAGTTGGACAAGCGTTATCGCTCTTCACGGCTGTGCTTGGGGCCGTTGGAGTCGACGGTGACTTCGCGGGCGACGCCACCGATGTCTTTGGAAGCGTCTTGGATCTGAGCAGCCCTCAGAATGTCCTGTTGGCTGCGTTTACCTTGAACGAAGACCAAGCGTCTTCGTTTGTGGAAGAACCATCGTCGACCGAGTTGGTTGTGCGAGATGGCGTCCAGGCCAGCTTGGAACAGGCTGGAATCGCTCCTTCTGAGCTTGCCGGTCTGCTTCGCGACGCGATCCTCTCAGAACAAAAGAACGCGAAGGACGGTGGCAATGATCAAGAAGAGACTTCCGAAGCTGAAGCCGTCGATGACGTCGTAGGCAAGCTCTCTCAAGTCGCACTAGGAGATGACAACCAGACATCCCACGAGATGCCAACTGGGGAGGACGACATCGGCAACGACGAGCTAATCGCGTTCCCATACCACTATGCAGTCAAGCACTGCAAAGGGGACCTCGCCGTCTTCCTCGACGTTGTCGAGTTCATTGAAGACGACGATGGCGACGTGAATGCCACCACAACGGTCTCCATCCCCTCGGGCCCCAAGGCCAACAGCGACCAAACCAAGACGCTCGAGGCTACTGCCGTTGTGTACGCATCGTATCTGGGCTACGTCGACGTCGTCAAGTCGCTCCTCTCGCTTTCTCATCTCATCCCGACCGAAAAGAAGTTCCTCACGATGCAACGTGCCCAGCAGCGAGCAGCTCCCTGATTGATATCCTCAAAAGCCATGGGTACATAATCCCTCACCTGTCCCTCATTGAATCACACCTACCGTCTTCCCTGTGTATTTGAATATTTGACACCACCACGTATCCCGGGTCCATCTTCAAATACCGCCTCCAAAACCGGTATATTCCGTGATCTGTAGGGGCGTGGGTGAACTGCCGACTGGAAGAGCGCCGCATTCCATTCAAAGGCGTCATACAAATCCCCATACACATTGGGACTCGGAGCTGCCTCTGTGCGTGGATGTCGCTGCCCCCGCCTCGCGTGGTCACGGGCGGACGCCCTGCCACGATGACGCGCTCGGTAGTGCAGCACGCGCGTACGCAGGCGCGACCCACGACGCCCACGGCGGCGCTCGGCGTCCCCCTGGCGGACAGCGCCGTCGACGGCGGATGGGTCAGCGTGGACAACCACCGCCGCAAGAAAGGCGGCAGCGCAAGCAGTTCAAGCAGCAGTACGGCGACGAGTATGGCAGTGGGGAGTAGTGGTGGCGTGGCGCCTGTGGTGGTGCAGGCGGCTGCCGGAGTGCCAGTGGCGGTGGCAGCCAGCGGACGCCGCAGTGGCTCGACGAGTGGCAGTGGGAGTGGAAGTACGACTGCGAATGCGAATGCGAATGCGACGGCAGGTGGGGGAACTTCCAGTGGCAGTAGCAGTGGCAGTGGCAGTGGCAGTACGACGGCGACGAGGGAGATGCGACGTACGCAGTCGGCGCAGGAGGGAGTCGGGGCGAAGGAGAAGGAGAAGGAGGAGCCGCCAGTGGCACGGCCGAATGCACGGGCGGACGCGCTGTCGGCCGCCGTGACGATGGACAAGAAGGCTCGAGAACGCAGCTACTACAGCGGGGGTGGTAGTCAGAACCAAGCAACGTCGCCGCCAGCGTCTGCATGTGCTACAGCGTGGGGGTCGCCTCCGCAGACAATGACGATGCTGCCACCGCCACGGCATTCGAACCTCGGTCGGTCCAAGTCATCGTCGCCGGATGCAGCAGCAGCGTTGGAGCGAGCGAGCAGCCTCCAGAAGCTCATGGACTCGTGGCAGACTGTCGAGGGAGTGAAAGAGCAGCCGGGCCACCATCGTAATGCTACGCGGGCTTCGAGGGCGTCGGGGAAGAATGAGAACAGTAACTCGAGTAGTATCGGAGACGGCCCTCCGCCGCCATCGGCGGCATTGCGACGAGCGCACAGTGACGCGACATCCCAGTCGACGGGCCAGTCGAACGGCCATCGAGTACGCAGTCCAATTGGCAACAACAACAGCAATTCGCGTAATAACCTGACTTGTGTCATCGACGAGATGACGGGCGACACTGCGATCCTCGTGAACTCGTCGGCGAGCGGAGCGACGCCAAGTGGCAATGAGAAGGCCAAGAAGTGCGGTGACAAGCGTGATTTCTTCTTCCGTAACTTGGATTTCGAGACCCGCAGTCTGCTGCAGATCGACGACGTGGCCGCCTACAGTGTGACAGACTTTGAGATGGCCAGGAAGATCTCGCATGCGATCGTCGAGCTTTTCCCAGCCTGCAAAAACGACTTGGAAGGAAGCGACCGGTACGGAGACGATGGCGAGACGCAGCTTTACGTCGCACAGCGCAAGTTCCCGCTTGTGATCACGGACGCGACGGCCTGTGTCGGTGGCAATGTGCTGTCGTTCTGCGACTTCTTCAAGCACGTGTACGCGGTGGAGAATGACAAGACCCGTGTGTCGATGCTGGAAAACAACTTGCGTGTATTGCACAAAAGCAACGTGACGTGTCGGTGTGCGAGCTATCTGGATGTCATGCACGAGTACGAGCAAGACGTGGTGTTTGTGGACCCGCCATGGGGCGGCCCCGAGTACAAGGAGCAAGACAAAGTGGACCTGTTCCTCGGGGACCAGCCGCTGTACGAGATCTGCGAAAAGCTCAAGGGCTACGCGCAGTGTGTCGTGCTCAAAGTGCCGACCAACTTCGACGACGAGAAGTTTGCGCGCCATGTCTCGGGCAAGGTCACCGTGCGGAAGGACTTCAAG